>DWAO01000263.1:0-28794 GCA_018230605.1 Heliconius congener | reverse complement strand
AATGGAAATATAAATTTAAGTAAATATTTCATCTCCTCGAGTGGGGATCGAACCGGCGCTGCCGCTGCACCACGACTGGCCTCGTTAAGACTCATGATGGAGTAAAATACATTTTTCCTTCGTTTGGCGCTGTATCCTGCATATAGTAGAGTGGACAGATGGAAACTAGTGTAAAGCACTCCGGTCAAAGGCACCGCCCAATTTTAGAAATATTGCGTGTCCAATTACGAGGGTGAGGAAGGAAATGAAAATAATTCGTTCCCCTAGTGGAAATCAAACCCATAACCGAACGTATACGTCATTTATAGGATCACTTATATATCTGTCTATCTAGACAATTTATTTATCTCGAGATTTCGTGGATTTTTATTTTCATTTCTTCGCTCTGGTAACGAGGCAAAGCACGGCGTTGTGTTTCGCCATTCTACACGCAATGCTTCCAGAATTCGGTGGAAAGTCGGGAAAGTTAATGTCTAAATGGAAACGGAGTGTCTTAATACTAAGCACCACCTGGGTACTCCCACTATCTACCCCGCTGTGAGCCGGATACAGCGTGAAGTTAAAGGATAAACTGGAATACAAATAAAAAAAAACCTGTAAAATTTAATGCATATGCACTTATTTTGTATGAAATAAACTATATATACAAATATAAGTTAGTAATATTTTTTAGTTTTTTTTTATTTTTCATTAATAAATTCTTTTCATTTTTGCGCTCTGGTGACAAGACTAAGCGCGGCTTGAGTTCCGCCCATCAACACGCAATATCTCGAAAATTGGGCGTTGTGTGGGAAACAAAATATATTACGTCGTGTCACTTGATTCTCTCGGCTCTCTCTCCCTTCTCTTCTTTTCTTCAGCTACCATGCTATATAGAGATACAGTGTGAAACTAAAAAAAAAACAAACCATTTCAGGTAGCGAAATCTCAATAAATACAATAAAAATGCAATTCACAATGCAAACAAGCTACGATAAATTACAAAATCTGATAGATAAGCATTTAAATTCAATAAATCGATGTCTCAGACCACTCATTACCGAGATATTGGAGGAGGACCCCGAGTTGGAGGACGACGCTGGTTTCAAGAAGTTGTTTCGGAAAATATCTATTTACATTATCTTGTCTAGTGGCCTTGGAAATCCTGGTTCTATTCTTGTAAGTATATATATACATATATATTGAATATATACATTTTATGAAGTTAGTAAAAGATGCTCTTTGGTTAAGTAGAGACAACAAGAATGACAAAACAGTAGGAATCGAACCTAAGACCATCGCTTCCAATCCAACTTTAATCGTATGTAATATGTATCCTACTTATTAATAGTGGTCAATCTGATAATATAAACACATTTTATGAACTTTTTACAATATTTGTGTTAAATGTATTAGGTCTTTTCTTCATCATTTTTTATCTTCACTCTGTATCCCGCAAATAGCCCTACTATTTAAGCAGAGGAAACCTGGGAACCTACTTTCAGCCCCGACTAGCTACTACTTTAATAATTAATATACAATTTATTCTAGACTCTAAAAGAAGGCATGGCGGCGTTAGAAAGTGTTTTCTCAATAGAGGACCTCAAAATATTCACAGCTTTGCCTAGATCAGAAAAAATTGTACTGTTAAATGAATTGATGGAAATAACATCTGGTGTTAGATTGTTTAACCGAGATTGTAAAAAGGGGGGCGAGGGGATACCTGATTGTAAGTATATTACTTTATAAATAAGTAACCTGGAACCTTGAAGTCAGTCGTGGCGCAGGGCACAAGCTTATGACTGTAAACGCGACAGGCGGGACAGGTTTGATTTCTATTCGAGGAAATGAAATATTTAATATTTTTGACTCTTCGTTCTGGTGTCGAAGCAAAGCGCGGCGTTGACTCCGCCACTCAATACGCAATGCTCCCAGAATACTGCAAAAGTAGGGAACGTAGTGACTTAACACCAGATTCCCTTAGCCCAACATGATATGTACAAGATACAGCGTGACGCTAAACAAAAAAAGAATTGCTTAACTAATAAACAACAATTCCAGTGCCCTTCAACCTAATAGACGCGAGCAAGGCCTGTATAGCTTCCCTCTCGCACGCGCTCATGTCGGTGATGCGTCGCGTGAGCTCGCTGAGCGCGGTGGTTGCGGACGCGGTGGTCGCACTCCGCAACGGGGACGTCACGGATGACGAATATACTGGGTATTTGACGCTTGTGATTATTTGACAGATTATTTTCATTTGGTTGTGTTCGATTTTTGATTTGTTTTGTTTTTTTTTTGAAGTTGAAGTTTATTTGTCAGTTGAGTGAATGTTCTGTTTTTAAATTTTATGTAGGTAATTGTTTTAACATAATAACGTCTTATAAATCGATAACGAAAATGCATGATTCATTGTCACGTTCCGCCTGAGCCGAGCGTCTAAACAAAAGCGCGGAATAAACGAAAGAGAGGCACGATCGGCCTAAACATTCGTTTATTTTAAGTAAAAAAAAAACATTTGAATTAACGAGTGCAAATAAATGTTAATTCATCCGAAAACAATGAACTCCTTTTTTAAGTAATTTTTATAAAAGTATGCATTTTTTCATCGATATTTTCTTCTGATGTTGTCACGTAAAGTTATGGTCTACATAATCGACTTTACAAACTACTAGTGACTTTTATTTTTCATTTGGTTTGAGAAGCTCGTTCAACCTGTTTCTTGGTGTGTTAAGTAGCATTTGACTGACAATTACAACACGGTCGACGAGCCGTAGCCGCCCTGAAGCTAAGCTTTCTGCTTTTTGGCAATAAAATAATGAAAAATAAAATAAAAATCCTTAAAATAAAATCTACAGCCAACTTCGGGACGACTACGACTTGCAAGCCGTACTGTGTGTGATAGTGGATTGTCGTTTAGTTGTATGACTAGCGAGTCCTTTTTCAATCAGCTTTTTTTATTTATTTATTTTATGAAACAATTAACATTTGCAAGAAATGGAAAACGGAGTGCCTAATTTTTCTCTTGCCTCACATAATGCGAAAGAACTTTTTTAGCAGCATGCAAGATATGCTTAAATATAAATCACAAACGCCATGACACATATTGCTAAGTAGACTAAAACACTCGAGTCTACGATTCAAGAAAAGCGAGTTCAAATCCTGCCATCGTAAAATTTATAATTCAACTCTTTTGAATTTCAGAGACGACTACAAACAAATATTCGAGCTACTAGCGTTTAATCGGCAATATGAGATGTACATACGTAAATTATTATCCGACGTGGAGAGTATGGCGCAAAGTGGATCTCAATGTGTGGATAATATAAAGATTGCGCTGGAGGAATTACATTCGGCCGTTAAATATAAGGCTGCCGTGCCTGTTGTTACTGTTTTTGTAAGTTGTTTTTTTTTTTGCTTTATGCTAGTTGTTTTTGCTTCACGCTTTCTCCATCATAAATCAGGGTAAGATGGGGGAACCTAGTGTTTACACAATCTGCTCTCTACTTTTCACATGAATTTGACACTGCGTGTGGATCGAAACCCAACGCCGCACTTTGTCTGTATTCGCGTGATTACCATATTTTTGATATTTCTGCTAAATTATTATAATAAATTATTTTTTGTAAATATTGCAGTATAAATATGCATTATCGGTATTAATGACAAGTGGAGAACGTAATAATACAAACATATTTCAATCAATAAGATATGTATTTTTGAATCACAAAAAATATATAATATTATTCTATGAGGCCAATGGATATAAGTAGATGGGGATTGGTTATGAGTTCGATCTCTACTCGAGGAAATGAAATATTTATTTAAATTTATAATTGCATTTCTTCGCTCTGGTATCGAGGCAAAGAGCGGCGTAGAGTTATGCCACACCACACGCAATGCGTCCAAAATTCGGCGGTGAGTGGGGAATGGAAGGTTCCTTAACACAAGGTTCCCTCTGCTTACTCTGCTGTGTGTGGGATTCATCGTGAAGCTGATTTAATTTTTAAAATATTCTTGTACCCATGTATATTAATTTTATTCTTATTTAGCATATAACGTCATTTAATATTGATGGATTTTTATTTGAATTTTCTGACTGTCAACCAAATTAAGTTATAAGTAAATTATTTTTTCAGCCTTTATTCACAAAACTATGGCGCATTTGGCGATCAATGCAGAACATAATGTTCCTATTGTCGACCGTCACTAAAGTAATGTCCACACTATCGAATATACAAGAAAGGATGCCCTACACTCTGCTAGAGAAGATGTCGGAAGGCAAGAGAGTTACGAGTGATGCAGAGAGAATGAACACTCAGGTGTCGATGGCGGAGAGATTGTCTCTGGGTGCGCTGGAAAATTATGTGGGTTGTAGCGATAGTTGTGTCACTGAGAGATATGTACAGGTATGTAAATCACGCAGTATGCTCTCGGAGTCGTAGCGACCCTGAAGTTAGCTGTAGATGACAGCGCAGATTTAATTTTAGGTATTTTCACTTTATATTTACTTACTGAGCGCGAGCGAGCAATGCCTAATGCGAGAAATTCAAACAAAACTTAACTTCCAGGCGGCCTCGACCCGTAAAGTAAACTGTAATGTAAAAGTCCTTCTGTCCGTCAGTGACAACCATTTATGTCTATATCATGTGGTATCGTGGTGGTGGTATCAACCTGAAATTAATATCAAATATTCAAGTCCCTTGGAGCACATAAAAATAAATTCAAGCATTTATGCACCGTTTTTACTGCATTTAGTATAAAATTCGCCTAGATGAGCGAGTCCAACTCGCACTTGACCATTTTTTTTCATTAGTTTTTAGGTTTTTGTGCCCTCTGTTTGACCATTGGTGCTCTAGTACCGAGTAATATGAAAGTAGGTCTTATTAAATCTAAGGGAAATCGGTACGGGTTCTGTAGTCTTAAAATGGCGGCGCAGTTTAGTAAAGATCCTCAAAGGTAAGTCATATAATAATGTACTTATATTATATAGATATATTTATTTAATATTAGTATGTAGGTAGTTTGATATGATAATTTTATCATAGCTAGATTTGAGCCCACGTACCTAGGGTGATATTTAGATATTTTTTTTAGCTTAGGTACATTCCATTTAAGGTTAACTAAACCCTAGGTAATAAAAAAAAATAAAAGGACACCAAGTTAGTTTTATGAGTAATTCAAAGGTAAAATCCTGTAAAGCACTTTAAAATGTTAATTTTTCATTATAGATATATATATTATATTTAAATTTATTTTATTAAAATAAAATTATTTAAACAAAAATAAATTTTAATAAAAATAAATTGAACCCACAACCACGTTTAACAATAGTTAGTAATATCACGACGAACTGGTAATGTTTATTTATTTTCTGTTGATTTTCTGTTGATTTTACATTTTAGATACATAAACGAAGTGTTGGAGTACGCTAGAAATAATCCGCACATTATAAACCTTTTGAATATTTACGAAGATGTCGAGAGGGTGAAGAATATAGAGAATTTGGTCACTAAATATGTACCCAAAAGTATGTACTTGTATATTACGTTGAAAGATTTTTTTAGCTACACTGTATCCCACACATAGCAAAGTAGGCAGAGGGAACCTCGGGACCTAGTGTTAAGACATTCCTATTTCCGGAGGATATTCGTCTTGAGTGGTGAAACTCAACTCTGCGCTTTGTCTCATCACCAGAGAGAGGAAATGAAAATATTAAATGGTGCGTCTGCTTGAGTGGGAATCGAACCCACAACGGACACGTTTACAGTCGCACACTTGTGGCCCAGCGCCACGAAGGTCTCATTAATATTAATATTTTATTCTATTTTTTCAAGTCACCGTGCGTTAGGTGACTAATAACACTTGGTTCCTTCCTTATTAATTTAAATTTAATTATTTTTAATTTAACCAGAGAATTTAATATTCGTCTTTCAAATAGTGGCAGAAGTCAACGCCTTGGCTTGTCTAATGTATTATTACCAGATTTATAAATAAAAAACAATTAATTGTCCCGAGTGGAAATCAAACCCTCAACGGTTTGCACGCATTTACAGTTAGGTGTAAAACGACAGCTGCATACAACATATATGTATGTATATTTTATTTTTCTATAACAGCTCAAGTGGAACACAAAGACGTACAAACAGAAATACATCCGATAGAACAATACATAGAGAAAAATTACACCTGGGATATGTGGGAGTGGAAAAGACGCGCCTCTCAATGGGTCACACGATTTTTTTATTACACGCTGTATCCCGCGTATTGCAGGATAGGCAGGCTAATTTTTAAGAAATTCCGTTAACCACAAACCGCTAAAATCTCGAGGCATTGCATGTTGGTTATCGAAACTTAACACCGCGTTTTGCCTTATTACCAGAGCGAGTAAAATATAATATTAAATATTTCATTCTCTCTAGTGAAAAATCAAACCCACAACTGTCGCGTTTATAGTCATACATTTCCGCCCTTGCGCCATGACAGCCTCAATAAAATATTTTTTGATTATACCTAACATGCATGCATGTTTTGAATTATAAATTCTCAACATGCAAATTACATTTCAGCTCCACGCTGTATTCCTCACACAGCAGGGTAGGCAGAAGGAATGAAGTGTTCCCTAGTGTTTGTGTAGACACTCCGTTCCCTTTTTACACGTAATTGCATGCTGAGTGACGGAACGCTTTGCCTCGACACCAGAGCGAAGAAATGAAAATAAAAATGTATATAAATATTTCATTTCCTCGAGTGGGGATTTGCACAACCAGTCACTTTTACAGTCACACATTTCTGCCCCTGCGCGACTACCTACTGGCCTCGATTATATAAAATAATTATAAAATTGTAAAACATATTCTAAATAATTCCAGGCAACAATAGTAAATTGCAAAACGCATTCAACACAAACTATCTACAGCCATCTTAGATCTGACACGCATTGTCAAACAGTACAACCTAGGGACAAATGTTTCCAAACTAAACAAGACATTTCCATAAATACGAAACCGTTTAATACGTTCTTATGGGGTTTAAGGGGTAAAATGGGGAATGGACAACATAGTATGGTGTTGTCTGAGGAATTTGATACGGAAAAAATGAAAGGTAAGAAGTATAGTACGATCGACAAGTTGTGGGCGCTCTGAAGTTAGGCTTTCTGCGCATTGTGCACTCTAGAAAATAATCAAAGTAAGAATTACCCTAAGATGAAATACGCGCAGCTAGCTTCAGGTCGACCAAGGCTCGTCCGGAATGTAATATGTTTCTTCTTCAACTTCACGTCGTATCCCGCATATAGCGGATAGATAGAGGGCTCCTAGTGCTAAGACTAAAGAAGCTCACGCGGAATAAATTATTTTCATTTCCTCGCTCTGGAAACAAGAAGTCAAACTCAAATCAAAGTCAAAGTCTTATTGCTTTTTCTTCTATTTTATAGCAAAAATATTTACAACATGTACATGGCCGTGTGTTAGCGAAGAAAATAAAACTGAAGAAAATAATCAACATAAATAGTTAGTTATTAACAAATAAATAAATAAAAATTGAAATGTTTTTTTTCTATTATTTGTTCCTTTTTCGTAGAGAGTAATCTATTGATATAGTAATAATAATAAGTCACTCTCTTCTCCGCCACGGTATTAAGAAACCATTTATGTAAGAATAAGGATATTGTATCCACACATGTGATCTCTCATACATACATCTCACATCCACACATGTGATCTTACATTCACATGTATGTCCTTTTTAATAGCAATTTCCTAAAAAATTAAGCATATATTATATAGCTAGTAACTATATATAATATTTCAAGTAATTGGTAATCGCATCTCCGTCACCTTAAAACAAGGAAAAAAACAAAAAAAAAACACTATTTGATATTTTTTTTTATTTGAATTTATATATAACGTATATTAATTATTGTTTATTATATCAAACAAAAATATATAAAATGTTAAACAATTTCTCCCCTCACATGGGTATCGAACCGATTACCTTCTCAATGCGCTGAACACGTGGCGAGCCTCCTTAACAAGTGTGACGTCATCAGCTCGTTGCTTCACGTCGTGCGCCTCTTCGCGCAGAGAGAGAAGTGTCGCTATGTGGGAGGACACACATGCAGGTGATAGTACCTCGGGTACGGCTAGTGCTGTGTATTTACTCTGAAAAGCGAAGTATAAATATAATTTACATACAAAATATTACGACTTACACAGTCGTAATATTTTGTAATAATTTATTATATTTATTATACTTAACACTAGGTTCCCTCTGCCTACCCTGCTGTGAGCGGGATGCAGCGTGAAGTTGTTTTTTTTAATTTATGAGCTTAAAATTTATAAACAAGTTAGCTTCTCGCTATATTCCGTATGTAAATAGGTTTGGCAGGGAACCTAGTTTTAAGAATTAAATTATTATTGTAACATTCATATGATGTCACACCCCGCCATGATAATCTCTATGCATAGTACAGTACGGTCGTGTCGACGAGTCGTGGGTGTCCTAATGTTAGGCGTTCTGAACTTGTGCGCCATGTTAACTCGGGATAAAAATAATCAAAAGTATGAAAAATCATAAAATCAAATATGCGCAGCCATTAACAGCTCACTTCAGGGCCGCTACAATTAAAAAAATTACCTTTGCCTTAACATAGCTTTCTTCATACGCAGCAAGTTTCTGCTTCAATTGTCTAATATGTTCCTGTATATTATCAGGGTTCGGGGTACGATTCGAAAGCGATTCCTTAGAATCAACCAATTCTTTTCTAAGTCCATCCAAAAATTTATTATTTCTATCGATTTTCGCTTGCAATTCAGCATTTTTCTGTTTCAATTTCAAAATTTCATAATCGTCTTGTAATTTATTTGAAATTTCTTTAGAACGGTATAAAGATATCGATGTCGATTCTAAATTATCTATTTGAAGTGAAGTTTGGTTTTCGACTGTTTCTTCTAATAAATTTTGACATTTTTGAGGCAAATTTTCTATTGAGATATTTAGTTTTTTTATTATTTCTGTTGTGAGAGAACCTGTAATTAAAGATAATGTGTAAATACAAAATAATCGAGTCCGTCGTGGCGCAGTGGCATTGAACTTGAATGTAAGCGTGACGGTTATGGGTTTGATTTTCACATGAGGAAATTAATTCTTTATCATGGCTACAAGACCCATGGCAAAGTGTTCCACCAATCAATAGACAATGTTTTGTAATAAAGTGATGAACAGATCATTTTATAACTAATTCACATGTAGGCTTTTGTATTAAGTTAAATGATGCAATATTAAATATTGTTTTAGCTTCATGCTGTATCCCGTATACAGGCTGGAAGCGTTTGCGATCCTTTTACGGGAGCAGCGTATATTTCAAACCTATACTTAGGTATAGGTTTGAAATTAATCAAGAAACCTCAATAGTTTCAAGTCATTTCACGATGGTTATCCATACTATATTTCTTGTGACGCATATACCAATAACTTAAATACCTACTACTACAAAAATACTACTAAACGTTGCCGATCTGCCACTTTCCATTCTCAAAAAACATACTAGAACGAGAAAGGGATGTCTCTCGTTCAAATTTAAGTGTATATTTAAGTTTAGTTCAATTCAACATCGTCGCCATTACCAACGACAGTAGAATGTGCGAGTCGATTTCGTTAAAGAAGCGTGTTGTTGCTTTAATAAGTTAGTGCGTCATTCTTAACAACTGACGTTTTATTTTACAACGATAATTTTATTATTTATTTTGTTTGAAAAAAAAACCACTTTTATTTTTGGCGAAATCGTCGTTTTAATTGTATTAAGCTTTTATAGAGTAGTTGAAACTGTACTTTCATTTAAAGTGGTGAAGATAAAACCACTATGTATACATATAATAATTTTTTTTTTCGAAAAACACTAGATATTTTTGTCTTTCTTTTTGTCCAACATTTCACAGAATAACAGAAAAATTTATTCATCATCTTCGCTTAAAATTCATCATTTACTTAAACATAGATGTTGAATATTAAATAGCAAATGCAAGTGGGAATTGAATTAACTAATTGTAATAATAATAAAAATATATAATTAAAAACGAAAAGCTTATAAATACAACAATTTTATTTACACAGATACAACTATTAAATAAAACAATTTAATCAAACTCTAGACTGGGAAACTGAACTAAAGATTCAATTTTCTTTGCCACATTAAGTAACAGTTCCTCAGATAATGATGGACCCATTAATTGCAATGACAATGGCATATTATTCTTGGATAATCTTATTGGTATTGACAATGCTGGTATTCCAGCCATATTGGATGGTTGAGTGCAATAATCTTGAAATGAACATTGATCTCTATTATTTTTAGACACGAAATCATTATATAATGGCGCCTCACTTAGAGTTGTAGGTGTTAATAACAAATCTACAGAATTATCCCCTAAAAATACATTATTAAAGTCATTAGCTATCAATCTCCTTAATTTTAGAGCTTTAAGAAAATACTTTTCATAGTTTCGTGTCAATAGAAAATAGTTGCCAGTAAATATTCTTGATCTGACAACTTCATTGAAACCAGCACTGCGTGATGATGCATACAATTCTTCAGTTGAGTAATCTTCTGAGGTTCTTAAACCATATTCTAAACCATCATACCTTGCCATATTACTTGCAACTTCACATTGATTCAAAATTGAGTAGACAGTAATAGAAACTGAAGTATGAGGTAATGAAACTGTGCTTATTTGACAATTTTCTTTTTCTAACAAATCTGTTACATTTTGCCATACATCTAAAACTTCTTCACTCATCCCAGAACAATGATATTCTTTAGGAATACCTATTTTAACATTAGATAAATCAAAATCTTCCCTAATACTGATTTGTTTAAATGCCTTTTTAATAGTTGTAGAATCTAAAATATCAGGGCCGGCCACACAATTGAGTATCAATAATAAATCATCAATATTTCTTGCCAGTAATCCTGGTACATCCATTGAATTAACTAAAGGTATAAGACCATAGCGTGAAACTAGTCCATAAGTAGGTTTAAGTCCTACAACACCACATAAAGCTGCTGGGTTTCTAGTTGAGCCCCCTGTATCAGAACCTATGGCAGCTACACATGAGCCAGTAGCTACAGCAACTGCGCTACCTCCAGAACTCCCACCAGATATCCTCCAGTCTTCACCGTAACTCCAAGGGTTATAGGTTGGGCCAAAAATTGAATCAACTGTTCCCGCTCCCATAGCAAATTCATCTAGATTAGTTTTTCCGATTAAACACGCTCCATTATTAATAAGTCGTGAATATACAGTTGCATCGTAAGTCGGTACGAATTTTTTAAGCATATTCGAAGCACAAGTAGTGGGAACATTCTTTGTACAAAAATTATCTTTAATGGCAACAGTAATTCCATCCAAAGGTTTAGTTTTTTTATCGATATATACTCGTTTTTCACTTTCAATCGCATGATTTTCGGCTATTTCGTCGGTCAGACATATATATGCGTTAAGTTCATTCGTTTGTTTGGCTCTTTGAATACATAAATTGGCGAAGCTAGTTGGGGTCAACAGTTTATCACGAAACGCTTTATGTATTTCCTTTATAGTATAAGTGCATAATTTGTTCATTTTAATTTAATAAACAATAAATAAAACAATTTATTTAGGTTATATTATATATTAAATACACCTATGCAACTACATGACAAGAGTGACATAAATGTCATAACAATGTATAATCGTCTTATATCAAACGCAACGTATAATTTAAAAAGTATTTTAGAATACAGCTTACCTAGTGCTTTTTGTTCAAGATTTTCTCGTTTCTGTACATCGGTGTGTAAGTTTTGTATATCTCCGTTTACTTTCATTTTGCGTTTTAAGTAAAATTGTTGTAAACTTATGATAATCGCTAAACGATTCGTTAAAGATGTATCAAATTTAAATGCTTGTCTTTGACAGTTGACATTTGCTTTCAGTTGGTGGACTTGTGCTGCTTTCTTAATCTATCAAAATGAAGATGTAGAAATGCTTGCATACGGTACAGCACCGGACCGTATGACGCGGTATCTAGCTTACGGGAAAGGGGAGAGAACCTAGTGTTAAGAAATTCGGTTCCCCACTTTCTGCAGAATTCTGGAGGCATGGCGTGTTGAATCGCAGAACTCCACTCTTCGCCTCGACACCAGAGCGATGAAATGAAAATATAGATTTAAATAAATATTTCATTTACTCGAGTTGGGGCCGAATCCACAATCATGCGGTTTTATAGTTACATTTAGTTACACCACGACTGGCCTCACATTTTTATAATTATTTATTTTAATTATATAATAAATTATACATATATGCCATTTTAAAAACGAAGCTTACAGGAGTGTAATATAGGTTGTAACTCAATTGACTCGGTTACACTTAAATTAATTAAAATCTTGTTACACTAAAATAAACAAAAAATATAATTAAGAATAGTACATATTTTTATAAAAGTAATTTTTTTGATAGAAACCTAGAGAAAGATTTAGAAAGATTTATGGACTTTATAGTTACATTTTAATAATGCTTCCCTCGTTAAATATAAACCAATCTATATGCAAGTATAAAATAATACTAACATAAATAAAAATCTATCTATATTGAAGTATAAAATAATCCTGTGTCAGTGTACCCCAATGATTAAATTTTCGGATTAAATATATGCTTGTTTTTCGTTCTAAGTACTCAAAAATATCATAACGGATTTAAGAAACCAGCCCTAGCCCAGGCTAGGATTTCATCTCATTTTTCTTTCAGTGTTAGACTAAATAATATTTTTTTTAACATGCATTCTCCTACAGTGCAATATTGTCTCTTCTTCATCGTACAACTTTTTCGTATCTTCTTTACACAACGTAACATTGGTGAAGTGATATGTGTTCAACTAGCTCGTTCGGAACGCCATAATCAAAGATCCATCCTATACAAACCTTCCCGTTTCTATTAACCTATACTAATTGCACTAAATTTGTTCATCATTAATAAATCAATAAAATCAATATTTTATTACTGAACAAATACTTATTTGTTATATTATATAATAATATTTAAAAAAAGTAATAAACGTATTTTATTTTACCTTTCTCTAAATGTACGTCAACATCACTGTCGTTTAGTATGTAATTATTTTTTCTTTAAATAAGAAAGAATAAAATTATAAATTCATTAACGAAAATTTTTAGATATTATGATATAAAAAAAATCCTGGTTTAATGTCTATTCACCCGGCTTCTATTAACCGCAAGTTATTGGATCTTATAGTTGTCGAAATAATTTGGCTGTATAACAGAACGTCAATGCTAATAATATTGAAAAAAAGATAACATTGATTTGGTTGTCATTGACAAATAATTGTCAAGAATATTTTGATTTAAGCATTTTGTTTAAAATAATTGCAACTTTTAATTAATTATATAAAGACTCTTAAATATTATTAGTTATAAGTATTTAATTATTTTCTTATATATAGATATTCAAAATGACTCACTTACAATATATGCCGGGTGATCCTCGCTTAGTTGATCAATTAGTTTATGAATTAAAATCTAAAGGGATTTTCGATCAGGTATGAAATATATTTGTTTTTGTATAAATTACATTATTTTATATTAATATTATAGCTTTGTTTGTTATGATAAGATACCATTTACTTTACATCAAATTTACATTCTCCACCATTTTTGTCTTGACATGTTAATTATGATATTGAATTTAAGATATAAGATTAAATAAATTATAAGCTCATAATTTGATCAATTTCGTATAATTAGATTAGATTTTCTGATACTTTGACTATAACTATAACTATAAAAAAAACAAATTTATAAAAGTTACAAATATTAATTTAAGATTTTTGGCTTACATTTACAGGACATGAAATATTTATTTAAATTTACATTATCATTTCTTCGCTCTGGTGTCAAGGCAAAGCGTGGCATTGAGTTTTGCTATTCAACAAGCAATGGTTCTAGATTTTCGGCGGAAAGTGGGGAATGGAGTGTCTTAACACTAGGTTCCCTCTGCCTATCCTGGTATGTGTGGGGTACAGTGTGAATCTGATTAATTAATGGATTCATTTTAATTAATGTTTGATAATCAAGAAGTTTAGCCCTTAATTACTTCCTCCAGCCTCCTTTTTAAATCAATAAAATCTTAAATCAGCATTCTTTTTAAATGTTGTAATCATGTTAAAACTGGACTGATGATTCACAAGCTTAGCATATCCAAACAAACAAATGTACAACAATAAATTTATGAAATTTATATATATCTTGTGTATGTATATATATAAAAATATTATTATACATAAATATATTTTATTCTCTAGTTTCGTAAAGAATGCATAGCAGATGTTGATACAAGGCCGGCATATCAAAATCTACGACAAAGAGTTGAAAATTCTGTTTCAACATTCCTGTCAAGGCAGACTTGGCAACCAGATTTAAACAAAAATCAATTGAGAGAAAAGCTTAGGAAGCATATATTAGAGTAAGTCTTATAATCATATTAAGATCTTTGATTTTCACAATCTTGACACATTGGAAATAAAAATATAAAGCTGTATTAATTGGTTTCCAAAAATGCATAATCTATACATATAATAAAACTGTAACTCATTGCTAACTGTGCATGAAAGATATAGGAAAAAATCTATTATTGGGGGCATTAATAGTGTATTAAAACCCAAAACAATAATGTAAAAATATATTGTCTGTGTGTTTGTGCATGCTAATTTCAGAAATGGCTTAACCAATGTAGATGCTCTTTTCCTTATTGTACCTTGGCAAAGTTCCCTCAATATTTACTTCTTCTTTCAGCTCCATGTTGTATAATAACAGCTCCAAATAACAGAGTATTCAAAAGGAGTGTAGTGTTAAGACATTGTGCTTCTCACTTTCCGACGAATTCTGGAGGCACTGCATGTTAAGTGGCAGTTCTCAACGCCGTGCTTATGCCTCGGCACCTGAGCGAAATGAAAATATTTAATATTTTATTACCTTGAGTGGGAATCGAACCCACAACCTGTTTTATAATTATTTATAAAATTTTCAACAAAATCATAAGCTATATATTTATAGTGAGGCCAATGGGCATGGATTACAGAAGGAAATTTCTCTGTCTAATTATTATGCAGACTGCATATGTGTAATTGACTATATATATTTAAAGTTTATCGATAGTAGGTATTGATTTGTGATACAGCCACAGCTATTTACAATTTGTCTTTGCAATTTGTTGTTACACTTTTATGTAATGAAATGTTCCTAAGTATGCATTAAAATGTTAGTGCACTTTACTTTCTATGTGATTTTTGTAGTGACAGACACTTTGTGGATACACCTTGCAAAAAATTATTGACAATATTGCATTGAGAAATATTGCTATACCTTTCGGGTTGTGTTGCTCTATGTATTATACTAACAACAAATTTTAGTTAAATGATTCTGGTTTTTAATAATGAATAATAATACTAAACATTTCTTTACAATAATGTACATTAATGTGAAAAATTAACACATATTTATACAACATCTATAATAGAACTAATTTTTTACAGTGGCAACTACCTAGAACAAGGTGTAGAAAGAATAGTAGATCAAGTGGTAAATCCAAAAGTGGCATCAGTTTTCATACCAAAAGTCGAAGATTTAGTTTACAATTACTTGGGGATTGCAAGAAAAAAGACCGTCACAACAGAAAATTCAAATGGCAAAGTCGATGATCTATTACCAACTGATTTGGAAGCAGTAAGCCCTGGTTCAGTTAAAAGTAACGATGACAAAAATGATGATATGGATATTGATAATACTCCAGAAGAAACTAAAATGGAGGAAGACGAAACTAATAAAATTGAAAATAATGGAGACGCCCCAAAAGATAATAAGGAAGGTATCACTGAAGCAATTGAAGTTTTAAATAATAATTCAAATTCTAATGATAAAAGTAATATTCCATTACCCACTGAAGAAATAAAACCTGAAAATATACCATCTCCAGATAACAGTCCTCCGAAAGTCGAATTGGCAGCCATTGAATTACCAAAAGAGCCAATGATATCTACAAATATACCATTACCGGAAGATATTAATAAAGAAGAAAAAGAGAAATTCTTTAAACCTATAAACAGCGATGACGATGATTCAAGTTCAGATTCTTCACTTAGAAGGAACATGTCACCATTAACACCTATAAGAAATTTTATTAATGAAAATTCATGTGACGCCCAACAGGGCTTCGAAAATGATATAGAGCTTAAAGAAGATGAAGAAAAAGAGCCAAGTTCATTCAAATTTGCAATCAATGCTGAATCACCAGAAAAAAATACTGAACTAGAAAAAGCTACAGAAGAAAAAAAAGAAACGGAAGATAAGTTATCTGACCAATTCAACAATCAAGTAAATATAAATAAATTCAATACTCCTCTTTACGAAGATAGTTCTAACAGCAACAACCTGCAAATAGATTACGAAAGTGACGCAAACAGCAAAGCTAATTTAGAAGTGACGGAAACTGAAAATAATTCAGAAGATTTCAAAAAGGAACGAAAGCAAGACGAAAAGAAAAGTAGTCATAAAAGTTCACATCGGTCAAGAGATTCTAGCAAACACACAAGCAGTAAAGACAAACGATCAGATTCTAAGCAGTCGAGTTCAAGAGACACCAAATACGACAAAAGTAAATCTTCAAAAGATGATAGTAAATCGAAATCCAGTGATAAGGAAAGATCTAGAGATAGAAGTGATAGAGATAAGAAAGACAGTAAAGATAGTAGTAGAGACTCCTCTCGTCACAGAAGTTCTCATAAATCAAGCCACAGAGACTCTAAATCACATAAAAGCTCAAGTTCAAGCCATAAACATTCTAGTAGCAAACATTCAGATGATAAGAAATCTTCATCTTCCTCCAGTAAAGATAAGTCTGATAAAAGTATGGATAAACCAAAAGATTCAAAATCCAGCTCACATAGGTCAGATAAAGATAGAAAGGGTAGCAGCAGTAGTAGTAGCAAAAGTGATAAAAATAGCAAAAGCAGACACGATGACAAAAATAAAAATAAGAAAAGTAAAAAAGAAACAGATGATCATTATAGTTTGTCTGGTAGAAACAATCCAAATAGACGTTCTACAGATAGAGATTCTAACGATGAAAGTTCGTCCTCTAAAGGTTCAAACCAACAATCAGGTTCAAAACCATCCGAAAATAAGAAAGAAAGTAAAAGTAGTTCTAAATCAGAGAGCACGTCAACTAGCGGAGATTCCACCAGTCCTAGCGATAAAGAAAATATAATACACGAACAAGATACCAATACAGAAATACAAAACAATGCGATAAGAATCGAAAGTCATTTAGAACAGCCACTGGTTTCGCCTCCCAGATTGCCCTTCGTACCAGATATTACGATAAAGAAACCCAAGTTCGCGGCAAATTTAGAAGAAGCTAAAAGATTGATGAAAATGCGTAAATTTCTAGATGAAGAACAAAAAAGAATGAATCAAGAAGCAGTTTTATTGTTGGAGTTTCAAGCTAATGTTAGACCGAGTTTAAGTCAAGTTTACTCCAGCATACCTGGGCCTGAATTAGAATTTGCATGTGTTACAAATTCTATACAAAATGAAGATATTGAAGATACTACTAAAGCAGAATATCCACAAGAACCACATTACACGAATAAACAACTTTTAAACGTTTTGAACGACGCTACTATAGAAGTTGAGAGGAAGCATCGACAAATGGAGGAAAAATCTGAAGACATATGTAAAGAAAAAAATTATAAAAATGATAATGTACAGAAAACAATATTAGATCATGAAACTAAAAAAAAGGATATCGATATTAATGAAGAAACCATTGGTCGTTCAGATTCCGATGAACGTATAGAAATTAAAACAGAATTTGAGATTACCATCGTTGCTGAAGATCTATCTGATAATGAAGAATTTAAATCCATTCGAAATGAAAGTAATGAGTCAAATAAAGAAATAAATTGTATTTATGACGAAACTAAATTACATTATTTCGGTGAACACGAAAAGTATGACGCGGAAATAGAAAGAGTTAAATTTGCGAACTTTTTTAAAGAATACACAAAAACTTCTAATAAATTACATTTAATCAATTGCGATTCCTACGAAGAAAATATAATACGGGATGAGTCAAAGAAATTCGGTGATTACGAAATAGTGACGTACCACAAAAACGGTTACATAAAACTGCCCAACGCTAAAAATGTTATTAGGAACGTCAATCTGTCAAACGAAATATCTCTGCCCATAGATAATGAATATGATGAAAGTCTAAAATCAAGTTTTTTCAGTCCAGACAAATCGGAATGTTCCTTCGAATTTAGCGATTATGATGCAAAATTAGAAGAAATGGTGAATAAAACATCGAGACAGGAAATAATGGAAATAATATTGGGCAATGTAAATGCATCGCCTAGTAAAATGCCGACAATTGATTATTTTACAGAGTCAAAAATCGATAATGATATCGATTATAATTTAAAGAGGAGAATGACAGATGAAACGATAAATAATAATAGGCATGTATTAACACCGAATAAAATTCGAAAATTGAGTACGGATCAGATAACTTCTACAACTTTAGGTAATATTTTTTGTTTTTTTTTTCGTTTTGGCGCCGCGGAACGAGCGTGCAAATGTAAACGAAATTGAACCCTTACAACTTGTCGCGTTTGGGCTCAATTTATCTTACCATTTTAACATAACTTTGCTTTTAAACAATTCTTATATAAATGACATTTGTTTAAATGTTAACAAAAATATCATATATATTTCAGAACATGAAGAGATTCCTGGTAATAAAATAAATAACACTAGATCTAAATACTTAGGGAAAGCAAAGCGCGTTGGCCTTCCGCGACCAAAACGTGCACGTAAGTTTTTTTTTTTTTTGATTCACGCTGTATAACGCAGATAGCACAATCAGCACCGGGAACCTAGTATTAAGAGACTCTGGTCCCAATAAGTTTTGTTTCCCGCTTTCCGCAGAATTCTGGAGGCATGGCGTGTTGAGTGTCGGAACTCTACGCTGCGTTTTGCGTAGTTAGCAGAGCGAGGAAAATAAATATATTAAATATTTGATGCGTGTTCCCTTTACTGTTCTCACGCATTGAGTCAGCAAGATTTCAGTAGGGTTGAGTAAAAATTTAAAGGAAGAAAAATCCTGAGGTCAAATCTGAAGACCCGTCACACTATTAACTTCAGAACACCACCACTGTACCACATATATCTAAAAGTTCTAATACAAACACCCAAACTCGTATATATAAAATAACAAAAATAACATTTCTCTTTCAGCCCTCCCAAATAGTCCATCCAGTGATAAATCGGTAGAAAACTACGAACAAAGTCCGTCACAGACGCCTAACGGCAAATTCAAACGGACTAAAGTACAACGATACGACACATCCGATTTGTACAAACCCAAATTACACTTTTTATCGCGAAGGAATCCCGTTACTTAAGTATTTATTTAATTGTTTAAGCTTCATGCTGTAAGCTGCATACAGTAGGATAGAGAGAGAGAACCTAATGTTATGTATGGTATACTCAGTTTCCCAAGCACTGGCCGATTTTTGAAACATTGCGTTATAAGTGCCGGGAGTGAACGAGTGATTTCTCTTGTTATCAGAGTGAAGAAATGAAAATAAAATACTTACCTTGAGTTGTATCAAACCCACAACTGTACCGTTTACAGTCAAACACTGTGCTGCTGTGCTATGATGGCTTGTAATTAATTATTTATGCAATTATATATATATATATATATATATATATATATATATATATATATATATATATATTCTTTAATTTATTATGCTTCTTTTTTCAATTAAAATTTGGAAAAATCAATATAGTATTTATTTAACCAGCCTTTAATATGTATTATTATATTAAATAGAATTGAATTGACAATTTATATAATGTCTTTATTTTTTGATAAAAATCGTTTTTTTATGAGTCAATAATCCTTTTAGTACTTTTAGTTATTTAATTGTAAATATCCAATAAAAGAACAGTTTTTTCAACAAAAGTATTTTGTCCCTCGAAGGAACTTGGTATTTTTAAATAAAAATAAAAACATGTATAAATTAATATTGTATTGTTGTTTAGTTTGGTGAATTTTTAAATCATTTAATGAGTTGCATTGACACTACGAAGGGAATATATAGAAATTAAAACAGTTACAACTCGCGCGGGAAGTGTAAAATGGAGTGTCTTACACTAGGTTCCCTCTGTCTACCCTACCCTATATACGGGAAACACCATGAAGCTTCAGAAAAAAAATAGCTTCATATCAATGTTCTTGTAGCAATACATGTTATACAAATTAAACCTTCATGTTTTAATACATAAGACATCCTTTTACTTGAGTATTAACAAATAATTGTATAATTTGTTATTCAGTATATAATTTAAAAAATGAAATTCATTAAAACATACAATATAATGTATTTCTTTTACCTTTTCACTAATTTTAATGAAAATAAAAAAAATATTGATTTAAATACGCTCGGTACTCGTGTATAAATTATATTGTGTGTTTATACTATTTTTATATATAAATTATATACATTGTATAATTTTGTGATTAATTATGGATTGTATTAGATTTAATTACTTTCTTTATTTAAAAAATTGATAAAATTAAAGAGTTTTTAAAATAAATTATTATATATAATAAAGTTAATCTGTATAATTCAATAGAGAGAGAGCAATCATAGACAATTATATATACAAAAAACAATGTCATCATTACTCTGTGATTTTGATATTTAGAGTTATGTAGTAATTATGTTAAATTTACTGAGTAATGATGTTTTTTTTTAAATATTATTAATATTAAATTAAAATATTCAAAGTGTATGTAATTTTATATAAATGAGTAAAATTTTGTAATACATATTTTTTTACATTATTATTTATTTGGTCTTTATTAAACAAATTATAGCATCGTGCTGTTCGTTATGTATATAATAATATGTATGTCACTTAATGTATATTTCGATTATTAGAACGAACAAAATTTACACGAATATATCTGATAGCTAAAATCCAGCCAGCATACGCCAATGACTCTCCTATCTTCCCATCAATCGATAAATTAAGAAAATGTAATTTCTAAATCAAAAGTGAAATTTAAATAAGGCTACGTGAAGCTATAAAAATTTTAATGCCAGATTTTAATATCTTCACGATGTATCACTCGTATATTAGAGTAGGCAGAGGGCACTGACTACTAAGACTCCGTTTTTCACGCGCCGCCCAAGTTTTCGAGACATTGAGTGTTGAGTGGCGTATTTCAACGCCGTGCTTTGTCTTGTTCTTCTTTCTTTCTTTCTTACCAGAACAAGAGAATAAAAATAATGAATTCCCCCAAGTAGGAATCGAATCTATAACTGACAGATCTACAGTCACGCTGCCGCTGCAGCTCGGCGGCTTTTATCACATAAATAATTTAAAGTATTGTAATTGAGAAAATATCGCAAGTAATTTTTAATATAAGAATTTTATATATTAATAATGATTATAATTACACACTACTAAATTAAAAGTGACGGAAAATTAGTTAGTAAATAATTAAATACTTAGTCTTAATATAAAATATATGATTAGGCAAATTTATGTACATTTAATGTATGCTTAAAAGATTTTATATAATGTAGTTCTTATATATAACATTTATAATGTTAAACTAATTTAAATTATACTTTAAAATATTTTAAATCCTATTAATATAAAAATGAAAGTCTGTGAAGATGGATGTTTGTATCACTTTCACGCAAAAACTACTGAACGGAGTTAGATGAAACCTTACAGTAATATACTTAGGTTATATAGCTTATGTGTTATAAATCAGAACAACACATAAGCTACAATATATGTAAACATTTTGTATAATTTAAATATAATATAATGATAGGCGGTCGAAGCCGCGCGTGGGACGCTAGTTATAAATAAAATATGGATGCTAAAAGAATTGTTCTGTATTTGTTTATTATTAAGACATTCAAAATAGGAGATATGTATGAGAATAGTAAATATATAAGATAATGTTATATGTTTTTTTTATTTGAACCTTATTCCAAAAAAAATGCAATGCAATTATTTTTTAGTTTTTATACAATTTTCTATATATTGTAAAAATTAAGATTGAATAATAAACAAATGCACAATAAGAATTAAGCAGATATTACAGTGATAGATTTTTATAAGTAAATCGCTTTTTTCGAATTTTGAATCAAAAAAATGTTGACCTCGGCTCAAACAGTTTTTATGTTGATAGTAGATAATACCTTTGCGCTTCGCGGTCAAATATTTAATGTGAATTGATTTCGATATGATGAGCATGGCTTCTAAGACACCAGAGGGAAAAATACGTCTTTGTATCCGATGTGGGATTTGATCCCATATGATAAAAACACTTTCCATACTAAAGTTTATTTATTTGATCAGTTTGTCACATGCCCTCTAAATCCATATAGTTGGAATAGAGATTGCAAGTAAACCTTCATACATTTCTAAATTGTCTTCTCGATTAGAACCCATAACCAACGCTAATTACTTTAGACTATATCGTCAATTACCAAATGCGTACAATTTAGATAAATAGACAATTTTTCAGGTTAAATTATATATTTTTTTAAAATTTTGAATGGAATTTTCAAAATCCATTCAAAATTAAAAATATATATATAATTTAACCTTAAAAATATTTATCTAAATGGTGAGAGATCACCAAGAGCAGAAATGAAAATAATTAATTTACCCGACTGAGAATCGATCTCACAATCATGGCATTTACAGTTACAGCTGTGCTTCTGACTGTAGTGGGACGGTTGTGTAGTCCATCAGTCTATCCTTAAATGACAATAAACGTATCTTAGGCCTATATATTTCCTTAATCCTTATATAAAAAACTAATATGTTTATTTAAATGTAGTGTTGATAATATATATATTTAAATATCATAAAATAATACAGTTGTTCTAGTAATAAATAATTTAATTGTTCTACTAATTAATAAATATTTCCAAATTCATTAAAAGTCTTTACATACGTATGTATATGATGTCATTGACAAAATTTACAATTTGTCTATAAAACTGGAAATATTAGATTTTTTTATTTATTTTTTTAGCTTCAAGCTGTATTCTGCACATAACAAGGTAGGCAGAGAGAACTTGGGAACCTGAAGAACCGAATTCTGAAGTCGTGGCGGTGTGGCGGAGCTCATCGCCGCAAATATTATATATTTATATATAATTAAAATATATCCGATCAGCTTAGCTATGCATTATAATAGATGTCTTATATAAGGAGATAAATTAATAAATGGTGTAATTATTAATTATTAAACGTATGTAGATAACAATAATTTGTTACGCAATAAAATGGAAAGTTTTTGTTACATATTAATTGTGAAATAATGTGTTAAATAAATAATGTTTCATTTATATCAAGTATGGTATATACTGGTTCCTGTACCGATTTGGAGATTGTTAATATCGTTTATTCAGAAATTTATAAAAATTGCAAGCATACGTTAACTTTCCTTCTTCTGGTCTGGAATTTGGTTACAAAGCTGAGGACTGAAACTTGATTCATAATTTAATCATGCGTGCTTCTTCACGCAGTGTCAAGACACTTCTTCGTCGGAATTTGCGATATGCTTGTTGAGTGGTAAGTAGACTGACAGAATGAAGACTTGAAAATGATTTATTGCCTGTGTGAAGGTCAACCACACAACCATAAAATAATTTATTTAATTTTATGAAATGGAGCACTTTAAACATGACGGTTGTGGGTTAACTACCCTGCTGGGTAGGCAGATCGCACCAGCACACTTTGTCACCTTACAAGAAGAAATGAAAATATTAAATAAGCATACGTTAAATTCCGGACATAGCAATGTGCGGGATATTGCGTGAAGGTTAAAGAAGGTAATAAGAAAAACTATCAAACACACACGTGGAGCTGCATTTTATTTCCATTACGATAAATTAAAATGCAAATAATAAGTAGAAAAGAAAACACACTTGCAGGTAAAAATACAACTATATTCAACAAAATTATACAATGTAATTTTAATATATTAGAGGACTAATGAAAATAAATAGTGACAATAATTTATGCTTGAGAGAAGTGGTATTTGTTGATCAGAAACAAGATTTTATTATAATAGAGTTACATAACAGTTTCAAATTCAAATTTGTATTACGTTCAAAAAAATGGCACTGAAACAATTGTGAAAAATTAACTAAAATCAAGGACTAGAACTTTTTGTTAAAATGTAGCATTTGACTTATTTTTAATTTTTATATTTTTTCAGTGTTACATGAAGTTTAAATGATGATGCTTTAATACTTTAAATGATTTAGCTAGATATATTATCTAAGTTTATTTCTATTTGCAAGTCATTCACAATTTTCCTTCGATTTTGTATATATTTTTGATAAAAATGATTTTTTTGAAATAAAAAAGAAAATTTTAATATAAATATTACATCTCAATGAAATATTGAATGTTTTTTCAGTTTAAATTTAAGTTTTGTAAGTAAATTTTATCAGAATAAGATTTATTTTGTCAAGTTAATGTCAGTTAACAAACAAATTGCAAAACTTAATATAAATTGTAGCTAGTTTCATAAATTTAGTTTGCCGCAGCTTGTTTCTCTAAGCCTGCCGGGTCCATTATAGGTGTCTGCTTCTTAACCATGCCCGATAATAAGGTTTTAATTTGAGCAATTGCTCTTCCAGGGTTCAGACCTTTGGGGCAAGTTTTCGTACAATTCATAATAGTATGACAACGATAAACTGAGTATGTATCCTTTAGGTTTGACAAACGCTTGGCAGTAGCATCATCACGGGAATCAATGATCCACCTATAAGCCTGCATTAGGACAGCTGGGCCCAAGTACTTGTCACCATTCCACCAGTATGAAGGGCAACTCGTGGAACAACAGGCACATAGTACACATTCATATAAACCATCAAGTTTTGCTCTATCTTCTACATCTTGGAGCAATTGTACCTCCTTACCTTTAACAGGTTCCTTGTCACGCTGTAACCAAGGCTCAATAGATTGGTACTGACGGTAAAAGTTAGTTAAGTCAGGAACTAAGTCCTTCACTACATACATATGAGGTAGAGGGTATATTTTCGATGGCTTAGACAGATCTTGATCGATATGGCTGATGCAGGCAAGAGTGTTGGTGCCATCAATATTCATAGCGCAAGAACCGCAGACACCCTCGCGGCATGATCGTCTGAAAGTCAAAGTGGGGTCGACTTCGTTCTTTATTTTTAGTAAAGCATCTAAGACCATAGGAGCGCAATCATCGAGGTCCACTTCAAAGTTTTGCGTGTGCGGCTTCTTATCCGGCTCGTCGGGGTTCCAGCGGTAAACGGCGAAGGTCTTTACCCGTTTAGCAAGGGCAGATGACGTTGCGAAGGTACGCAGCTGCCCAAAGCTGCCAGCAGTCAACCTCAACAGTGGCATTATGTAATGTTTTTATTTGTATTGTCTCAAACAATTATTTATATATACACTTAATAGATAAAATGTGCTTAAAATAATTACACTTAAGTCGTAATCTAATTTTATTTTGGTTCACAGAACGTGTCGAAATCGAAGGAGCAATTTTTTCTCTCGTTTTAAAATTGTTTTATGATTGGCTCGCTCAGCTGCAGCATATGGACAACTCGTTTTGACGTATATATTTTTTTTAACTTTCAATTCAGAAATATAAGAATTATACTAGTAATAATTAGTTATTTTATAAAATCATAAAAATATAAATCAATAAAAATATCACTATTTCAAGATTATATAATAAAAATATTAAGGACTATAAAAATAATACGAGAAAAATAAATCAAAATTATTGTAAATTTATTTCATATATAAGCTAGCCATACATTACACAATATTATTGACAATATTTCATAGTAAAATCTAATGCAGTCGCTTAGTAGCTGCTGCGACAGGCCGTGGGTTCGATTCTTGCTCAAGGAAATTATATGTTTAATATTTTTATTTCTTCGTTGATTTCCGCCAGTCAACACGCAATGCCTATAGAATTGAGGGGAACTGAGTGTCTTAATACTAGGTTTTCTGAGCCCACCTTGCTGTGTGCGGCATACAGCGTGAAGGTAATTTTACTAAAGGAGAATGATTTAAAAAAATACGTGAGGATGAGAGATAGCCGTTTTCAATTAAAAAAATATCTGTTTGGTTAGAATTTTTTGTAAATATAAGGAAGCTTCTTAATCGCACAATATTTTAACTTTATCTTGATAATAATATAGATGTATTCGATAGTACAGGATAAGTTTGCCATGATTTAATAAACTCTATTAAATATTGTATTTCCGTGATATTACTACTGTAATATTAACATTATTTTCACTATTTATACTGTTTTGGTCATCCGTCTTGAATAAAAAACAGAAGCGTTCGCCTCCTTAGGAGTTTTTTTTCTACTTAAACATTGCAGCGCGCCCACACACGACAATATTATTGACAATAACCCTGCCTCCTTCCAATATTGTCGTGGCCAAAATAGAATTTCTAGAAATCTTCAAAAATATTTAAAATCGGCTCCACACACACAATATTATTGAAAATACTTACTTTATTGACAATTTATTGTTCATGTGTGGCCAGCATAAAATATGAAAAAAAACAAAATGGCCTTTGCTTTTAATAACATTTTTTATTGTGCACATTAAGTAATTAATTACATCAATTAAAACATATAAAGTTATAATATTAATATAATTTATCACAATTTTAAAATATTATGTATAATTTAAAAAACTATATGGAAGATATCATACCGTACTGTTTTAATACTTTAAAAGCATATTCATAATTTTAATCTGTATTTTAAAAATGGCGGGAACCCAAATATTTTTGACAATTGAGTATGTATAAAAATAAGGAAGCGTATAATTATTCTTAAAATATGATTAAAAGCAATGATGAATAATACGAAATCTGTTAAAAACACAAACAATTCACCTAAAACACCTGGTGGCATCAGCAAATCATATTTAACTCCTATACGAAGAGTTGGATTGTCTCGAAATTTTAGAAAAACTGGACGTTCACCGTTCATATCACCCTTATCTACACACAATAGTGAAACAGAAACAATTAAACCTGATACTGAGTGTAAAAAACGTAAAAAAATATCAAGTGAAGAGGAAAATTATATTGATATTTCTTTGACAAACGAAAATGTTACAGCTAGTCCTCTTTCTTGTTACACTCCGATTACTTCTGATATAAACGGAACCCCATCTCGAAATGTATTCATTAAGAGAAAATCTAAAACATTAGTTTTGACCAACGATTGTATTGAAGAACCTATTTCTGAAGATTTGTCTGATACTTCAAATAATATTAAACCTGATTGTAACTTAGTTACAATAACCAAAAATTCTCCAAAAAAATTGAATAATAAAGTTGGTAAGCTCTGTAGAAGCAATTCTAAAAACAATAATAAAGCAAATGATTTACCACTAAAAGTTGAACCTAACAAAGTGAGGGCAACTACAGACATTTCAGAAAAGACTATCAGTACAAAAAATGAAAATAAATCTCCAAATAATCTCACAAAGGAATGTGTAGTTGTTATTCAAAAAAAATTGATAAAATCTATAAGTAAAGATAAAATTAAAGATGATTCAAAATCTAAACTAACAAATCCTGTTTCACAAATTCTTTTTGATTCTGACTCTGAAGATATACCGCTATCTAATATAAACAAAATACAAAAATATAGCACTAATATAAATAAAGTAGAAAATAATATTAATAATAAAACTAGAATCTCTATGCAAGAAGATCATTTTCAAGAAAATATAATAGAAGTTAAAAGGCTTGTAGATAAATCAACATCAGTTACCGAATTAAAAGATAACATAAAAGATAAAAAGGCATTTAAAAAGAAAATAACCAAACCACCAATAAAAATAGAGAATACTCCATCCTCTCAAAGTTCTAACTCCCATGATGATGATGATGATTTTCAATTGGACAAGAAAAAAACTATAATAATAAAAAAATGTTACAATAAAGTAATAAAACCTTCTAAAGCAAAGTCAACAGGTTCCATAACTCAACAGGATATCGACGAAATGAAGGAAAAAATTGAAACAAAAAAGAAATTGTTGCTAGCCAAATCATTAACTAACGAAACATTGGAATTAAGAGATTTAATAAAGAAATGGAAGAGAGGATGTCAAAATGCTTTAACGGAACTTTTGGAGTTAATGAAAAATAAAATGCCCGATAAACAAAATATGGAGTATTCAGAAATATTGCAAATTTTAAAAATACCACCGGATTTAGTTGGATATGATTCGGAGAATGATTGTTTTGTAACACCAGATGATGCTACCATTGTTTTATCTAGTTTAAATGTTTAATAAATTATAAGATGTTTAATAAATTTTCACTATCATTTTTTTTTTAATAATCATTATTTTTCATCCTGTTTTGAGGCCGTGTAGGCAAAGAGAAAATAGTGTTAAGGTACAAGATGCTGATGCTGATGCTGTTGTTGCCCTCATACTGCTGAATATTTAACGATAATATTTCACGCTGTATCCCGCACATAGCAGGGTAGGCAGAGGGAACGTAGTGTTAAGACACTCCGTTGCCCACTTTCTGCCGAATTCTGGAGGTATTACGTGTTGAGTGGCAAAACTCAACGCCGCGCTTTACCTCGACACCAGAGCGAAGTTATGGAAATATAAATT
>DWAO01000262.1:0-28846 GCA_018230605.1 Heliconius congener | reverse complement strand
GTAGGAAGGCAGACCCTGGCAAATAGCCGGGATTAATGCCAGGAAGAAGAAGAAGCCTTGCCGCACCTTACACAAGAATCGTAACACATATTGTTACTATTGCAAAATATTTTGTATTTATAAAATTAAACCTCTTTACGTAGCCTTTTTCGAAGCCTGGGAACCTAATATTAAGACACTTGGTTGTTAATAAAACACTTCCGTTTCCCGCTTTCTACCGAATTCTGGAAGCATTTCCTGTATGTATACGAACTGTAAATGTGTGTGACTGCAAACGCGACTGGTTGTGGGTGCGATCCCACTCGAGGAAATTAAACATTTAAATTTATATTTTCATCCTACTCTACTCTGCCTACCCTGCTGTAAGCGGGATACAACGTGAAGCTTATTTATAAATGTTTCAAGATTCACTTTCATTTATAAAAAATATACATTTTGTAGTCGCAGCATGAATTCACTAAAATTCTAGTTCTTACAACAAAATTTATTATTTCTTATATTTATATCTCAAGTAATTTAAAAATAGTATTTTTTTATTTATTATGATCTATATTTTAGTATTGTTTGTTATTTGTAAGTACTTAAATAAATGATGTTCTATTTTGTTATCTTATTTAAATAAAAAAAATCATAATTGATGTTTTTGTTTATTGATTTCTCATGCCTATCCTGATTCCTAACCCGACAGTCCTGTCTCGGCACAGCGTCTGCGACTGCAATGCAAAGGTTGTTAACGGTCTCACTTGGGTAATGAAATATTTTCATCCCTTCGCTCTGGTAAAAATAAAAAACGCGGCGTTAAGTTCAGCCACTTAATACGCAATGTAATAATAATCAATTCAACTCAGTGTCTAACACTAGGCTCCCTCTGCCTACCCTGCTTTACGCGGGATACAGTATGCTAAGAGACAATAAATACTACAAGAGACTTCATACAAAAATTACATGATTGTAAATTAGAAATTATATTTTAAATAGTAAAGTTACTATGATGACCCAAGCTATAATTTTTTCAGTAAAATTAAAGGATAAAAAAACGTCTTTTTTTAAACAAATCAATATTATTTCCAATAAATTTATCATCAGTACATCCACATTGAATGCATTATTATTTATACCATAAAATACAACATAAAAATCTTCGACACCAAAAAAACTAAACATAGGGCTAAAATACGAGCTATTTACAATAAGGTGGTTTAAACACAAAATAAAACATTGAACGTAACAAAAATCAGTGCAACAATAAAATAATAAATATTTCTTTAAAAGATAGTGATTCAACGTGGTATAGTTACGGTTAATCTAAAGATATAATAAATTTGTTAGTTATACACGTTTTATAAAATTACCTATCGACTTTCACATGAAGCGAAGCGATTTCGAGACCAACACAATTTGAAGCCGTAACAGTTTCGCTCTACAAGTCGCCAATCAAAAGAGCCCCATACCAAATAACGAGGAACGTTATGCATCTTATATTGAACCGTAGTATAAGAAATTCTATCAAAAATTACTTCTTAATCCTTTAATTTTACTAACTTAAAATTAAATGATGTAGTCTTTATATAAATTTTTATCATAATTAGGGATTATATCCAGAACAATAGTGAAAAATGGTGAATAAAATTGAATTTCTTCATACATACAATACAATGTAAGATGCAACTAGAATAATCCGGAATCCAAAAGAAGCTGTGAGCATTGCTACTTCAAATAATCTCTCATTATAATATGCAACAGTATCAAAATCTACGAAACCCTTAAAGTGTATCAGTGCGTAGTTGAATAAATAAATATGTAGGCTCCATTACCCATAAATCACGAAGAGACCTAAAGCTCAGTTCGATTTTAGCTAAACTTAAGCAGACTAATACATAGATATTAATAATTTCGTTATTTAAACTATATTTATGTAATTTAGACTATAGTATTTAAAGTTTTAAGAGGCGCCAAAAATAATGTCATGTAACTAAGTCGTTTAAAAGACTAGAAAAATGCCGAAATATTAGAAAATCCGTATGGTAAAATCGATACAACACAACGTGCCAACATCCTGACCGTAACCTACACAAGTGATATGTGTCGAAAGCGAAGCGATGCGATGCGATACTCAGCAACTGAGCTGCGGTCCAGCGATCAGCAATAACATTATACACAACTTTTACATTCAGAAACCATTTGATCCTCTTTAATCGAACGCAACAGCAGCAAAAATTCGAGAGAACAAGTTTTTTTAAATTTTAAATATAAATTTGTAACAATGAACACACTATCAAGTTTCGATTTAAAATATTTAAAGAGAGAGAAATCGATTTCATGTCTCAGATAGCATCCTTTAATTTTGCTCTCACGATTACAACACAAGACAGTCGTTAGGCCTTAACATTAAAAATGTACAATTTTTATTATGGCAGATATCAACAACAAATTTATATTTATTTATCAATAGGATACTGACACTTTTTACACAAACAACACTAGTATCTTACATGCGTTAACAACGTGCATCGCCTTTACTTTCAATGGCACTTGCGAGCCCCGCGACGTCCCGAGCCACCACCGCTCACTCGACGCACACCGACTCTCCTCAAATATCTATATCGTACAGTAAACTTTATATATTCTCTAAATTATTCTATTTCATAAAAACGTTTAACGTTCGGCGAGGCCCACGAGGCAAACGACTCGGCGCGGCGCTGCTTCTCACGAGCCGATATAATAGTTCTTTAAAAAAGATAGAAGAGTGAGCAAAAGGTGTGGAGGTGTCCCCTCGCGCGGGGGCTATGCGTAGCCGGGCGGGTCCCAGGTGGCCGTCAATCAGGAGACGTAGGGCAGCAGGTAGTAGAGCAGGCAGGCGAGCAGCAGCGGCACGGCCAGCGCCAGCTCCACGCGCAGGTGCCGGCCGCGCCCGCAGCACGCGGCCAGCTGCGCCGCGAGGCGGTCGCGCTCGCCGCACACCTCCACGAGGCGCTCCTTGGCGCGCACCAGCTCGTCCTCCTCCACGAGCACGTGCAGCGTGCCGTTCTGCGTCACGTGCAGGCGCTCCTCGTCGTCGAGGCGCACGTACTCGCTCACCACGCTCTGGTTGACCTCGGTGGTGGTGGCGGTGGTGGCGCCCGAGTCGGTCTCGGTCTCGTCGTCGTCGTCGAAGTCGAGGCGGAACATCTCGTCGATGTCGGCGGAGATCTGGCGCGCGTCCGCGTCCGCGTCCGCGTCGGCGGTGAGGTCCTCGAGCGAGGGCGTGGTGGCGACGGCGCGGTCGGCGGTGGGCGGCGCGGGCGCGGCCTGCAGGCGCTCGATGGCGCGGTCGCGCGCCAGCAGGTCGGCGCGCAGCTTGCCGACGACGGCGGTCAGGTCGTCGACGGCGGCGCGCGTGGGCCGGAACGCGAGCTCGGCCTGCATCTCCGCGGCGTTGGACGCCAGCCGCTGGATCTCCGCCACGTTGGCCTCCTCCGCCACAGTCGACCGCGTTAGTTGTTCCTGTAAATGTGAAACATGCTTTGTAGACTAAATGAATAGTCACGTTAGCGAGCAATGCTAGTGTAGCGTGTGCGCACCTGCAGGTCGGCGATGCGCGCGCGGTAGGCGGCGGCGTCGTCGAGGTCGGGCGGCGCGCGCTCCTCCTGCGCGGCCAGCAGCTCGTCGCGCACGGCGCGCAGCTGCTCGGCCTCGGCGGCGGCGGCGCCCACGCGCGCCCGCAGCGCCTTGATCTCCTCGTTGAGGCCCGCCATCACGCGCAGGATGTTCGCGTACTCCACGTTCGCTTTGCTCTGTTTGCATTTTTTTTAATATTAAATTTATTTTTGATAAAGGATTTTATATGTGACAATCAGATATTAAATAAATTGTTTAACATTAATTAGTCTATTATTTATTTTATATCTTAAGTCTTAGATGAAAGTGTTCTGTGTAACAAGTAAAAAGTATAGGAAACTCATATTGAATTACTTACTAAACTTTAAGTGTTATTTTCATAAGGTCATTGTAGAAAATCAAAAGTTACTAAATGTAAACGGCGACAATTCTGGGTTTCATTAAAATATTGAAAATAAATTATTTTTCCTTCTTCGCTTTCGTGACAAGACAAATGGCAGTATTTTGTTCCGCATTTCAACACGCAATATCTCGAAAATTCTGTATAAAATGTGGAAAAGGGTGTCTTAACAATACTATCTTGATATATGTGCAATACAGTGTAAAGATAAAATATAACATTTCAATTACTAATACCAAAAATCCTCCTCCCTTAGTGAAAATTTATAAATTCCTATAATATTTAAATTGTTCTACATTATATGTTATTTCATTCTACATTAGTATTTAAAAATATACAAACTGGCGACTCTTCTTTGATGTCTGGCTCGCTGTAAGTTGAGTTCGCATTGTTATCAGGACACAATTCACCATCCAAAGGGCTTAAAGATTCATTTTCGTGATCAGCATCTGGAAATTTTAAAAATATATATTTTTTTAAAAACATATTTTCAAATCTTTTAAATAAAAAAAATATATACCAACCAACCAACAAAACAAAGAGGGCGGTCGACAAGAAATGGCTTCCCTAAACTAAGGTGTAGATGGCTGAAGGCAGAGCATAGTGCAAAAGTTCAAAACCTATAAGTTAAGGAACTATACTAAATATTATTTTAGAAAATCAGCGGTAAATATGAATGTAATATATTCTTTTAGACCCCTTAACAAACATATTCTGTATGCAGTATGTAAGCATGTACTTGATGGGATCTTCGTAGCACACGGGCACAGCTTCCGATTGTAAACGCGACGGTTGTAGTTTCGATTCTACTAGGGAGAATAAATTATTTTTTATTTCTTCGGTCTTATAAATAGACAAAGCACATTCGCCACGTAATGTCTTCTTAATTTTTAATTCCCTTTGCCTACCCTACTTTACGTGGAATACAAAGTAAAGCTAAAAAAATATGATATAACTTATTAACTTCGTGATCACCTTCATTGGGGCCATTTTCCTTTTTTAATGTAAGCAATGAATTGTCGTGATTGAGCCGCAAATGCTTCTCGTCATCAGTACAAAGGTCGGCGTCGTTACTCTTCTCTCCGCTGCTGCCAACGTCGCCCTCTTCCGTTACTTGTTTTTCTAGAATATATTTGTATATATTACATATATGTATAAATGTATATCTTTAAAAATTTGTCAGCTGTGGAATAATTTGGCTGTAAGCGTTGTGATTCGATCCCCACTAAGGGGAAATAGATATTTTCATTTCCTCAATCTGGTAACAAGAGAAGTCGCGATGTTGTATTCCGCCATTTGCCACGCAGTGTCTCCAAAGTTGTGTCAAAAACATATAACAAGGTGTTTTAATACTCGATTCCATGTGCTTACCTTCCTGGTATAAGCGACTTACAGCGTGAAACTAAAAAAACCTTGGTAAATGAGAATTTGCATAATATAGACATGTCTTACTTAAACAATAACACAACTACAACAATAAAAATACTGAAAATTTTTGTATAGTCATATTTTAATCTAGTAGAACTATTTCCATATTCAATACTTATACTAAGCATTCAGGCAAGTGACACACATTAAAATCACGTACCTCTTTCTTCTGGATATATATTATTTTTCTTTAATATTAACTCAAACTCCTTTGCAGACTTTCCCTCTGCAGATATAGCTTTAATTCCTACCTGAAATTGCACAATGATCGAATTTAAAAGCAATGTCATATATTCATGATCTTTGAACCTATAGAAAGTTATAAATTCTTGAACGCTTACATAGTTGCCTACTAAATAATGCTTACGATGCTGACACTAGAGAGTTGTACAGTTTGCAAGATCTAAGCTGAGCTATGTGTTTGTGTCAGCGTTCACATAAAGTAAAAGATAAAGTTGGCACTATCACTGTACAAAAATGCTAAATACAATAACAAAAATAGTGAACACTTGAGTTTTATTCAAACGACACATCAGACGAAACTGTAAATTACGAAGAGCGACCCTCACTTACTTTGTTCAATAAATTCTGTGGAAGCAGTAGTTTGATATAGTCTGGCAGAGCCCTGATCGCGTCCTCCAATGAACCATTGCGCTTGGCCTCTTGTAGTTTATTGCTATCTGTACTCACTATCAGCATTTTGGCTTCACCATTTTGCACTGTGTACTGCAATTGAATTATATATTTTGAATATTAATTATATTCAATTTATTTTGAATTATAGATTTTGACATGTATTTTGTCATTATGTGACATAGATAGTATTTATCTTAACATATTTGTTATATTTCCTTAAATTTCACTATTGCACTTTTAGCTACCTAGCTTCTTCTCTATCCCGCTCTTTACTTTCCATTCAAATTCAAGATAATGCTTGTTGATTACTATAATACCACGCTTTGGCTTAATAAAACAGGGAAATGAAAATACAACACTATAGTACACCAGCTTCACGCTGTATCCCGTACCCGGCAGGATAGGCAGCTGGAACCTAGTGTTAAGAGACACCCAATTCAACATTTTCCACCGAATTCTGGAAGCATTGGGTGTTGTGTGACGGAACCCTACGCCGTACTTTACCTCGTCACCAGAGCAAAGAAATGGGGATTGAACGCACAACCAGTTGTGAGCGTCACCAGGGTAAACTAACCAGAAAAAATGTTACTTTACAAATCAGATTAATGGAGTTCATAAATTTTATGATAGCACTGTAAATAATACTATTGAATGTTATCTATAGAACCTATGGAAACCCTTTTGTCACATTCTAATGTAAAATGTTCTTGTTTCTTCCCAGGTTTCTTGTTTTATTAAACTTAAACTAAACTTAAAGGTATTGGTTGATTGTTTTATTTTAATTATATTGAAGTTTTCGTACTTAAAAACATGAGTAAACCTTATGAAGACCAAGCCATGCTTGCGCTTCTCTTTCAAAGTAAAAGCGATCACAGAAATCGGATGTAGAATATGGACCAAGTGGCTGTTGATAACGTGTCGAACACGTAGATAAAACGTGACCGAAGGAGTCGTATCCGTATAAATGTGATAAAGATTTTAATAAAGGTTTGACAAGCTTTGTTTTATTTATGTACATTTTGTCTCAAGCCTAAATAATTAGACTATAGTAAAAATGTTATATAATAAAAGACAAATCTATATATGGGAATATATATAATAGAACAAATCAACAAGTGGCCATTTAACACTTATATAAACATAAATCTACTTTTTGTATAGGTTATATTAGAATAAGAGCAAAAATACAATAGGTGTGATTCCGCAGTTCGGATAGAAAAATATTTTTTTATTAGAAAAATTTTACTCACGCTTTATGAAAACTAAGCGTCATTTAATTTTTTTTTTTAATATTTTTTATCATACATTTGTTAACTTACAGCAAGTGGTAGGTGTTTCCGTAACGTGAGTTCTCGTTCCTCAGCAGCAGCAATGGCCAGACGAGCGGCACACATTTTGCGATCGCAACGCGCTGCTAATTTCTGTAATACGATAAATAACAAAAAATCTTAATTACATCCATATTTTAGTTTTTTATTTTACCATATAATTGTCCATATAATTTTCAACAAATGTTTAAACTATTAAAAAAAACTGGCCTATTGAATACTGTAGGTGTTTACTTAACGGCTGTACATTTTTTAGGCCAGAAAAAAATATGTAATATTGGCAATGAAATGGGAAAATAAAATATTTATATGTCACAATAAAAAAAATGCAATAGCATTACTAAATCAGATGACACATTGAATTCATTTCAAAATTATTCTATTTACTTGCACTAAATACAATATGATTTTTGTGACCCCGTTGTGTAAACAACATGTTATATTAGTATAAATTTTACACTAAATACATACTATGAAACTTCTCTATGCGGTCAATAATAAACGGTTTTACGATTTTTTGACCACTCCTCGTGTAATATTCGCGACACTTCTACTTAGTGTGGCGTTACATATTTTGCAATATTACAGCTATTTTTCTATTAATAATCGATATAAATAATCGATTATAGTCCTACGTAAATAAAATATTTGTTAATTTTAATTAAGTCTAAATATTTTTACTCACTTATTAGTGCATATAATTACAATATAAATAAAGAAAATATCAATTAATTACTGAAAAAAACAGAAAGAAATCCATTTAAATAAATTAAAATCAATCATATTTTAAATAACACATATGACAGATGATTGACGTTGACACCTTGTCTAATGGTTTTTAGCATTTTTCGCTTCACTCGTTTGTTCGTTGCGATGCGTTTTAAGTGCTTTTCCGTTTGTTTGATATTTTTTACAGATTTCTTTTAAGTATTTCTTTTTAGTTGTGCTGTGAACTTAACCTAACTTTTACTAATTCTCTAATAACTCAGCCCTCGACTTGCCAAAACTCACTGAATTTTCTTGGGGGGAATGATGTACCTAAATCTATTAAATCATACTATCTTTATTTTTTTACACTCAGGGCCGAAGAATGTACGCTTCAGTCTCCTTTAAGACCGCCCCACCAATTGTTACATGATGTCTCCTAACTTATGATGTAGGCTCCAGTCCCATTTACCTGCAGCTCCTGCAGCGCGTTGGTGGCGGCCAGCCTGAGCGCGTAGTTGTGGTGGTGCAGCGCGGCCGCCTCGCGACTGCGCCGCTCCAGCGACTCCTCCAGCGCGAGCCGCTGCTCGTGCGCCGTGCGGAGACTCTCTTGGGCTACTTCCTAGTTATATTATATCACTATATTGTAACTGTACTAATAATGGAGACGCCGTCGTGGCACAGGAGCACTAGCGTGCTACTAGTTCACTTCCCACTCGGTGGAACTTCCTCGCTTTGCTAACAAGGCAAAGCCCGGCGTTGAGTTTGGCCACTCAACACGCAATGCCTCAAAAATTCGTTGGATAGGAAACGAAAGTGTCTTAATGGGTCATGAGGTGCCTTAGCACTACCTCGCAGGCTCCCATGTTTCCCCTGCCTACCTTGCTATTCCCGGATACAACGTGAATCTACAATGTTAATGGAAGCTGTCATAATGCAGCGGCACAACTTCTAACTATAAACACAACGGTTGTGAGTTTGATCCTTATTTGGGTTAACATATTATTTTCAGATCCTTAATCAGGTAAGAGGACAAATCACGGCGTTAAATTTCGCCACTCAATATACAATGTCACGGAAAGTGAACATCAGTGCAACAGTGCGTCTTAATACACTTCAAATAATCTATTGAGTAAATAAATAAATAATTAAAATAGTGAATATATAAAAAGCATGATTAAATAAATGACACTAATATAACAAAATGGGATGGGATACCTGATAGTTCCTCTTGTCGGACAGCAGCTGCGCCACGTGGTGCGCGTCGGGGGGCTTGCCGGCCGCCAGCATGGCCTCCAGCGTGTGCACGCGCATGAGCAGGCGCTGCTCGCCCACGAACAGCTCCCACGACGCCGCCGCCTCCGTGCGCGTGCGCTCCACGCACTCGCGCAGCGTGCGCATGCGCGACTCCAGCGACGCCTCGCGTTGGATCGCTTCCTGACATTTTGTTTCACTTTATTTTAATACAGAAAAACGTAACACAGCTATAAGATGTACAAAAAAATCTATTTAAATTTTTATTGCTCTTGAAAAATGATTTTTAATATTTATATTATTCAGTCGAGGCAAGGCGCGGCGTTGAGTTTTGCCACTCAACGCGCAATGCCTCCAGAATTCGGGAGATAGTGGCGAACGGGGTGTCTTAACACTAGGTTCCCTCTGCCTACCCTGCTGTGTGCGGGATACAGCGCGAAGCTGATTTTTATAATATTCAGTCTAATACAAATTTGCCACAAACCTGTACAAAATTATTGAGCTGATACAGCTCTTTGAGATGAAGTGGAGTCGTCATTGTGGGATTAAATGATAATTTCGCTTCCTTTTCATCTGGGTGATATAATTTAAGAAGTGCAACCACTGGAGGAAATGTGTTCTGTAATATTACGTTTTATTTGTTAATTTAATCATAATAAAATTAAATGTATAAGGTATTTCTATAAGAAAAACAATTTTATTGCAGTGTTTTTTTATTGTTGATAAACTTACATATAAATAACTTAGCTAATAATAAATCATTCCTTATAAATATAATTAATTACCATTCAAATTAATTAAAATTGATAAGTGCTGAATATAATAAATAATAAATAAATAACATCACTAGAATATATGAACGCAATAGAAATAATTTAATATATGAGCGCATTAACAAAGAAAGTGACTTATAAGTATATTTCTTATAAAGGTTTTTCAAATAAGTCATTATTAATAGAGAATTATCGATGAGTCGTGACCACCTTGAAGGCTTTCCGAACGTTTGCGCAGCGTTCACTCAAGACAAAAATAAACAAAAGAAAGAATAATTCTAAAATCAAAAACTGCGCAACCATCTACAACTAACTTCAGGACGGCTGCCACAACCATACGGCGACATATTGTAAATATTAACTTACCTTTTCCGAATTACCAGCATTCTCGACAACCGGAATGCCGAATTGGACAACATCTCCCGAGAACACCTCGTGCGGTTCCTTCGTCAACGTCGATCGGTTGTTGTTCACGAAAGTGCCATTACTGCTTTGGTTATCCTAAGCAAAACAATAGACACGCTGTTTTACAAAATATATTTAATTGCAATGTATTTACAGAGCGGCTGTTATATTTACTTATATAACTGACTTGACTTTAACAAAAAAAATGAGCAAAAAAGCAAAACTTATTTGCTCATTTTGTTTTGTTATGTTTACGTAATTATGTCGTGAGACTTAAAATCACATATCTTTAGGCAGACTCTTATTCTTAATATGAAATATTTATAAGTGTCTTAAAAAATATTCCTTCCAATTATTATTTAAATGTAAAAAACGAACAATCGAACCTACAACCTATAACCTACAGTAAGACTGGGTTATCATGGTTAAATTTACTATTTATATTCATAATGAGATTATGTTAATTTATAACGTTTTCCTTGTTTCCCGTGTTCATAAAAAATCTTGATTATTATTTTTTACGAATATACCTCTATATATTTTTTTTTAATAAAATATTTCTTATACAACGAAAAGGTGAAAGGGTGACGGGTGATATAACATACATGACATACATCGATGGTCCGTAAGTAAAGTATCGAAAGCGGTAAATCGCCAATGTTGTTATCGCTCTTTTAAACTACTAAGAAGTGTCATTTTAATAAATAAAAAAATTGTTCTTTATGCGTATTTTAAACGTGTATAAACTACACCTGTTAGTAGTAAAAGGCGGGCAATAAAAGATACTTGCAATTGTTCACTTTCGATACTTTACCTAGGAACCGTCGACGTGATCGTGCATAAAAAAAGCACCACCACCACCACCACCGCTATGACCGGCAGCCGTATAAGTACAAACAGAAGCTATACGAAACTATACAACTATGTGGATGTTGACAAGCCGATCGTATCGCCTGCTGTGGTGTAACGTTACGTCAATTAATAAGGATGTTAAACCTGTTTTTATTTGGCACAGCGAGTACACCATATACATTTCGACTTGGACTAAAACACCGTAGAATTGTAGAAAATTGGTAAATATTATATTAAATTAAAACAATATCACATTTAAAGATATGATAAGAATTGATAAAGAATTGATTGTTGCTAAAATTTTTGTAGTCTTTTCTATTCTATATTTTTTTAATTAAATTACTTAGCCTAATATAGAATTCTAATTCAATTTCTCAATAACTAAAATCTTACACAAAAGGCATTATGTTTGCACAAACAAACAAACAACCAACATTTAAAAATATATACCCACTTTTTAAACTTACGTATAACGAAATCAGCTTTTCTTAATTTAGTTGCATTAAAATTACAAAATAAATTCTCTCAAGTAATTAACTAGAGGCGACGAGTTTCCAAATATTTCAAGCTTTATAACACTTTCATTTACATTTTTAAACGTTAAAATTATTACATACAATTATACTTAAATACTTTGATGACTATAAAACCTATAAAGTAAAATTTCAAATAAAAAGTGAACAGTTACAAACACCTATAGATATTTCTCTGCCGATTGTACATATTTTAGGACCACTCAGTCTTAGAACGAGTCAGCGCTACGTGATCAACTATTGTTCTTATGCTTGTATTGATTCTAAAATAGTCATGTTTACAAAGACGTTATACATATACATTTCGTCTTATTTGTATACACGTCTAATTATTGTAAACTATTATAGTAGCCGGTATGAGGCCGGTCGTGACGCAGAGGCACAGAGTATGACTGTAACATCGACTGGTTGTGGGTTCGATCCCCACTCGAGGAAGTGAAATATTTATTTACATTGATATTTTAATTTCTTTGGTCTGGTGTCGAGGCAAAGCGCGGCGTTGTGTTTCGCCACTCAACTCCAGAATTCGGCGGAACGTGGGGTACGGAGTGTCTCAACACTAAGTTTCTTCTGCCTACCCTGCTGTGTGCATGATACAGCGTGAAGCTGATTTTTTATTATAGAAGCAATATAATAGTAGAAACGTGAAACAAATATTATAAACGGCTTGTTATCAAAAAAAAAAAATTATTTGATGCCATGGCGCAAGGGCATAAGCGTACGAGCTTAACTCTGATGACGAGCAAAGACAGTCCTAAGGATACAGCTTAAAAGTAAAAGATAGTATTTCATCATGACATGTTCCAATATGCATATGTAGAGCTAACAATTGCGGTTCAATTGCTAAGAGGGAAATGTTAATAATAGGTATTCCCACACTGTCTAGTCAAAGTGCGACATTAAGTTTTGGCTGGGCACCCAAAAAATTTCTAAGTGGGTGGAAAACGTAAAACCAACGACGTAATATTACGCTAGTTTTTTCACCAAGAAATGTGAATAGAATTTTGAGCAACTATATTCTATATTGGGGTTGGAAGTACTGACTTTCAAGCAGACCTAAGATATAATAATTATTTATATACTAGGGTTGAAACAGTAGCCTAACCCTTAACATGCGTCTATTAGTATCATAAATTCAAAGGCATTTATCAATAAAGCGCAATCGAAGCAGCCGCACGACTATCACGCATAATGAGGTCACGCCAGGAGTATCATTGTGCTTGATATAAAAATAATCGCTACTGTGATTTAATTAGCTTGCATTATCCTCACCTCACCGTAATGTACTTATGGACGTTGTTGATATCGTTATATAAAACGAATCTGTTTATTTGTAAACTGTTTATAAAGTCACATTGAATAGTTGAGAAATACTAGACATATTTCTCTTTCTCTCTCTCTCTCACACACACACTTTGTATTTAGTATAATTAAATATATTTTTTATTGTTTTTTCTATTATAAAAGTAATATAATAAATACTTTTTAATAAAAAGCTAATATATAATAACTTACTAATATTACATTTCTTTATACCGACAATAAACTCTATATCTAGTCTAGACTATAAGTATATCAAAGCTTCAACGTATTGGATGACAATACTTTAATCGTACTAAATTATTGTAGATGATAACTGATCATTTTAGTAGACTTACTGTTTTTAATTTTAAGATATATAGATATGTACGTATGGAACCTTTTGATGATTTCTTCTTATTTCGTATAAGTTCCATATAAGAATAGCGCCATAAAATATGCTAATCAACTAAATCATAAAATAGATTGCGGAATTGGGTTGTCGAGCTCTTGATAGCAATCTATCGTAGGCGTAAGCGAGAGTCAACTCTCCATTACTATGTCAATAATAATATTACGAGATAATATTTAAAATACTTTTTGATTAGAAAGTAAATACTATAACAACATTTTAATATATTTTTTATATTAGTCTTTTACTTGAATATTTCAAACTCTTGAGCGTTAGGTTAGGTTTTTTTAATTTTATATTACGTCACTTGAGGCTTTTCTACCAATCATAGCCTGTTTAGATTTTATGCTTTTCCGATGTTACATACGAACTTTTAATACAGATCCAACTTCCTAACGCTATTTTGATTGAGCTTTTATAATTAACAGATTTTACCTACGGCATCGCCCCGTGTACATATAGAACTGAGTTGTGTATGACACACATGTGACATGAAATATTCTAAAAAATATTTCATTTACTCCAGTGGGAATTGAACCCACAACCTGTCACGTTTACAGCCGCACGTTTGATCCCCTACCCCACGACTGGCCTCAATCAATCTTTATAACATTAGTGAATAAGTAAATAGATGTTAATAATATAGATTAAAATTGTTATTCTTGTTTTATACATCCAAAATAATTTAGTATACTGCAATTTTGGTTTAGTTTTTATGACTTCATTTTGATAGCAGAGTAACTTACCACTAAATAAAAATGTCCTTTATCGTAATAGAGAGTTGCATGGTGTCGAGATAGCACTCTACATTCAAATATTGTATTTGTCGTTGAAGGCGTCGCGCGATATACATTTCTTCCGATCTGCAATAATAAATAAAAACAGTTAATGAAGATCTTAATAAAAACCGTCCTTTTAAGAGCTATTACCCGCATTCAGTATTTATCTTCATATATAAAATATCTCTTTAGATGTTTCACTAGAATAAAATGTATTACGTTTACTTGGAAATTTTTGCCGATAAGACAGAGAATATTGACAATAGGAAGTTTAGCGAAATAATTCCTAGTAATAAAAATATTGTAAGAGAACCAAGATCCTTCACGTATCTATGAAAATTACATTAACACATCTTAATTTAAACTTGTTTTTATTACAAAATCGTACAAGCAATTATTAGGCATAACAAACCAACTTTATCTTAGACGCATCCTCAGCAATATTTCATAATGATACAACTGAACTTCCTGTAACCATAACATAAACCTGATAAGAATCAGCTTCCGTTACAAGAGTAGAGCAGATGGGTAGCTAGAAATAGCACAATTTAATCTCATTAAATTTAATTGCCAATATACAACTGTCCTGTCTCAAGTACCACGGGTCACGCTGACTAAGTCGACGCACACGCGACTGACGGCAATACCAATAAATGCACAGGACGCGTTCTGTAACCTTAACTAGCTTGCTCTTCTTTTTATTTACAACATTATTGCATTACACAAAAGTACTTGCCAATTCTATTCTATACTATATTGTGAATTGTTTATAAGATTCTTTGTAACATTTTACACAACTGAGCATAAAATTAGAGCTTACACTAAATAATAATAACAAAATCACATGATAATAATAATGATGGAAAATAATATAATTAATAAAAATATCTAAAATTAATACTGTTTTTAGCAAATTATTAATATTGACAATATTGAATTTTTATATATATTTATAATAAAATCCCATAAAGATATGTGCAAAATTTCAAAAAGCTATATTAAATTAACTATTGTTATTATCATTACAATATTTATATTTAATTTAGGACTATATAATCTCTTTTTAAAGATGTACAAAGAATCCTAACCCAATGTTAGAATTAGACTGAGTATGTAGGTGTTTTATCATCGAGATAGGACATTTTTCTATACTTTAGAAAAGTAGACCACATGACAGGTTGAATTTACAGTTTGTTGGAAAACAAATATCTTATATTTCAAAAACATGAACAAACTGACCAGGAATAACTTTAGAGTTAATTTGTATACAGTAGTAGTAAGGTACCACAGGCATAACTGTAAAATCTGTCCATAATTAGCTAAAAAATATTTGCCTGCAATAGAGTTCTACTATCAAAAAAATATATCTAGAACATACTTTGAAAGCAGCATTCATAGAATCCTTTTTTAGAGAGGAGCTTGGAGAGTAGAGGAAGTTAATGCAGATTTAAATCATCTTTTAAACTAATGCTTGGGTTGTCAGTTTCAGGCACTGGTCTGAACTTGTCACCAGGCATTATGATGGAACTGCCACTTACATAGCAAATCCATTAATTACTAAGTAAAAATCTACCTGAATTACTACTGTATAAATGTTGTTTGTTTGAAATAGGTGCATACAGGAGTAAGTGAAACCCAATTATCCAGACTTTACTTGTTATTATGCATTCAGATAACACAGAACATCTGCATAATCAAATAAAGTGTGAAGAGGTTTGAAAAATGGACTTAAATATAAAACAAAATATAAAATAATGTACATTTGTGTCTATGTATGTATTTAGTATGTATTGTTGTCAGATTTTTTTTAATTAAATGTAATGCATCTTTTTACACGTAATGTAACCAGTAGCTAGTTTAAATAATACCAAAATTGTATATCAGGCTGGAAGACAAATGTTTTTTTTTAATGTTTTTTTATGAAACAAGACAAAAGCAAAAGAAATGGTTATAATAAATGGCATATTATGCACCTAAATCTCCCGCAACTAAATATGAATATATTACTAGTTGTTAAATGGAATATATTAGTAATGGTTGTTAAGTGTAGAAACAGTTACTTGAGGCTACAGTTGCAACAACTGTACAAAACAAAATGCTATTTTGTCTAGTTTACTATGGCTAATAGTCTAACCTAAAAATGAAACAATCTGTAAAATCTATATTTCTGCTAAGAAGAACTACATATATTTTTTTAAATGTATATTATAGTTTGATAAAACATAAGAATATAGAATGATTTATCTATATGTTTACTATCAGCTCTATTTTAAACTGAAAAGTCTATGAGATGAAGATCAAATATGAGATAAGTAGTTTCTTATAGTTTCTTATGTATACAAAGATTATCTTATCTCTGAATACTTGAGATACCTACCATCACCATCTAATATCAATGCATCCCATGTCAGCTTAGCTTTTATTATTATTATTTTTAAATCCATATATTTTTTAAAATGATATTTATCAATACAAAATAGTATTTTATAGTCAGATAAAAAAAAATAAAACTATTTAATAAAAAATTTGTTAGACTTTTAATCTTTATATGCCTTGACATATATGCACATTTTCATAAAATGTTTTAATTACTCATTTACATATAATAAAATTTTCAAGAAGAACAAATAATTCAACAGACAAAAAAATTATAAGTGACCATTGTACTGTGAATAGCGAATATAAGCTTTAATTATAAGGATTTGGATAATTTACTATCAACTTCTATTCAACTTAGAAAATGCATAAAATATAATATGCAGTTTGTACCATTCTAATAGGTTTAAGTAATAAAAAAATACATCTCATATAAATAATAAATCTATATAGGTGACATTTAACTTTTACCTTGACTGGCTGTTCCAATGTGACGCGTCTTTCATCAAATGGTAAGGAATTCGAATGTGGAATAAAGATTGCTTTAGGTACACCCACATCTTGGTTATTTGGTGGTTCTGGACCAGGTGTCCAATTGTAATCCATATTCTTAATTGTGTTGTTCATTAATGGCTTAACTTTCTTGCTCTTTGCTATCACCATCGCACAACTTGCTCTTCAAAGTAAGCATTCGTGCTTCGTTTATTAAATGACTATCTCCATATCAAATATAAAAACAACCATAACATTGATCTTATGGTGAAAGGGATGCTATATTCCTCGTCATTTTTAAGTTGTGCTACAAAATAGCAAAATTAACAAATTCACACAATGTATCTTCAATATATTAACACTCGTCAAAACATTTAGAAAATAGCAAATGAAACTTGATTCCTTTGCCTACTGGTTCATTAGTTGTAAAGAAACCATGAAATTCTGGAATAAGTACAAGATCTACAAACGGTAAACTATTTATAGACTAAAAGTATAAAACAATTATTCTACGCCCAAGTGTATCAAAATTATGTTTTAAAGGGCGTTGATCAAAATTATCGTTCGAAGAACTTACGAAATGGGCGCACGAATCGGACATTTGTTTTGTTGAGTTGGGTACCTACCATCTCTATCGCTCACAGTTCAATTGTTTCTTGAGCAAAAAAAAAAACATTGTGAAGTCAATATATATTTATTAAAAAAAAAAGAAAATATTTATTTTGTACAACAAATAGAATTATAAATAGTTTTTTTATTTTTCTATTAAATAACAATAAAAGTATGTCACACACTTCTGTTACTCATTATGTGATAATTTATGTACGTAAAAAATTTTAAACTCTATGTTATTACATAAAGAATAATTGGAGATAATTGGAATGAGTATATGACATACATTTCTATTAAAGAAATTGATTCGGCCATTTACATTTAAAATGTATAGCCTATACAGGACTTTATATCTTATATCCTGTCTGTTAATGTGTTTATCACTAAATAATACATTTTTAAAAATTCTAAAAAGATCAACGTAACATCGTATTTAAGATGTAAATAACGTAAAATGAAAAATAGAAGAACAATTTTGTTTTTTGAAAAATAGAAGTTTAGCCGAGAGTGTGTTTAGTCTTATAAATCTTTTGTTTTAATTATAAATATCGATATATTTCATCGAGTATTCTATTCTATTTCAATAATTTAATGAAGTTATAAATGTTATCTTAGTAATGTATTTATATATAATGATTATTAAGTATAATTTTACTAATATTTAAAAATATATTTTAATTTATATAGCAATAAAATACATCTGTGGTCGCTAGCTCATTTTGGCGTACAGCTATACTATATTTGTATCTCTGTCTAACTTGAGTGTTGCTACTTACATAAAATAACTTTAAAAAACAAAAATAGATGGCGCTGTTCACTGTCAATGTAATAGGACAAGTAAAAGAAAAATCGAATCTCTCAGGTCTCATACTCGCCATTGTAGTAGTATATTGAATTGAGTGAATTTGAGTCACTGCAACGAAACGGTTTTCTGCCTCGGGTCTTGTGTGTGCTGTGTTTATTTAGTGTGTGATATATTTTTAATCAAAGTGCATTTTTAGTGATTTTACAATTTGTAAGTATATGTTAAATAACGTTATTCTACGTTTAAAATAGTAGTTCGCGTGAATCATCTGTAGTTTCTGTACATGTCTGTTCAATATGGCCGTTCCGCTATTTGGCAAATTTCAGAAATCTAACACAATTTACTATAAGTTAAGTCGGGCCCATTTTGTCTACACCACGTTGAGATAACTTGTGAAAAATATTACGTTGATGTGGCAAACTGACAGTATGGTTTTTGACGTTTTACTGAGTCATTTATGGATTCATGATATTACATTTGTATTTTATTATTTCGCGGAAAATTTACTAACAAATTTTGTCTGTATGATGTTGTTTTAACTTTATTTTTTGTTTTTATGATATAATTGTAATGATCAGATTCCACATAATTTATTGAGATAACTAGTATTCATTTAATCATGTTGCTATGCTTGTTTTCTTTCTTCCTATTTAGAAAAGCAATATTTTTGAACACTAAAATTCTATGAGTATATAATTCAAGTATATAAATCACTAATCACATGGTGCTTATAGCATATTAAATTTCATTACATTGTTAGGTTTAATCAATACTTACAAATGTCACTGTGTTTATAGTATATTATATACATATGAATAAGTCATACTTTGGTAATTCTCATTTCTGCACAGAGCTTAATTTATAAATATTTTCATTAAAACAACAATCACTAAAAGAACTGAACAAGTTGATGAAAAATTAATACTGTAATATTGCCGTTGCCTGTATTACCGAATTTCTAACAATACATGAAAAAAATAGAAATTTCTATATATTTTCACCAATACTGAAAATTTGTTTTATTTACATCAAATTTTTGTTGAGAAGCTATAATATGAATAAAACTTTGCTAGTGGCAATGTTTTTGTAAATACATCAATTATGCTGGCAGACTTGAATATTTGATGTGAATTTCAGCTTGATACCTACAATAGTTGTGAAAAGAACGAGAGTTACCATTTTTTGTTGTGATGTGAAACCCTAAGAATAACATTTTCAATAATTCAAGTAATTTAATTTATATTTTAACATTTAAATGTGAATAAATTAAATAATTAACTATATTAAATAATACAAACACAGTCGAAACTTAGTGACCAGACTATATATGGTGATGTATGAAGAAACCATAACAAAAATACTTCAGTCTTAATTATGAAAATAAAAAGTATGTCTTTTAATTATAAATTATATTTGTTTCATTACGGTTCCAAGCTGTGAATTTGTAACTGAAGTCCATATAATCTCTTAAAATGCTTGTGTAAAAATACTATTTACTATAAGATAATAAAATATATATATATTTTTTATTATCATAAATATGATTTGAATTTTAATGAATATTATTGTAAGATACAACTATGACAAAGTAACTGTAGTATTTTTGCCAATTACTTTACTGAGTATGTTGTTTAATTTTTTTTGCTTAGCTTATGAACTTAGATAGCTTGAGTTTAAACTTAAAAATTCTTTTGCAGGTGTGATAATGGCCACGGCGCTTCTGCCGTCGCCCGCGTGAACAAGATAAGACTCAAGTGCAGTGAACCTCCAGGGCTCGCCGCCTCAAGAAGTAGCCAACCACAATGAAAATGGTGTTGTCACAACGGCAACGGGAGGAGCTGTGAGTATTTTTATTGATGTCATTGGAATTTTCTACTGTACTTTAATGTTTGTTTGTGCCTATATAAGTCACTCAGTTATTATTAGTAGATTTGAAGGGTTTTTTTGTCATTAATTTTTTTACATATATCATAACATTTTGCTACTGATTAATCTGTTCTCCATAAAACATGATATTTGCTAAGTGAATCTGCCTTAACTGACATGTTCACAAGAATAACTATAGTTTTGTGGTGTAAATGAAAAACTAAGTATGTTGCAACTATATGTGACAGCAACTATATCAAACTGAATTTTTTTTCTTATACCATACCAGTACCATCATTTTCACTTTTGCACAGTAGTAAACTATTTAGCTTAAAAATTATAATAGACAAACTTACAAAAACCTTCAGGCTTAGTTAATTTGCAAGGTGAATTAATTTCTTAAGTAGCAGAGAATAGATATTATCATTAATAACCTAAAATATATCTCTTTTTTGTTTTTGTAAAAACATTAAATGATACAAACTTCTTTCTTTATCTTTCTTTTAATTTTGATGAAAATTAAGAGTTATTTAATGTTAAAATAAGTTGTTGGATGTCTTATTGGTTGCGTGAAGTTGTCCAATATTAAAAGTGTAAAAAATATATCCATATATGGGGTATATATTTGCACATTACCTTATTATATTTATTGCGTACAATATTAAGCTCTACAGTTTATATTATTTAATGTTAGAGATTATTTCTATTGTCAATTAGAGGCCATCGTGGCGCAGGGGCACGCTTATGATTGTAAGCACGACGTTTGTGTATTTGATTACCACTCAGGTTATGAAATATTTAATATATCTATTTCTTCACTCTGGCGACAAGGCAGAGCACGTCGTTGAATCGGTACTCAATGTACAGTCCACTCAACACATAATTTGATCTTAATGATTCAGCAGAAAGTGGAGAACGGAAGTGCCTTAATACTAGGTTCCCAGGTTCCTTCTGCTTACTCTGCTATGTGCGGGATACAACGTTAAGCTTAAAAAAACATGTGCTTCTTTACAATATCAAATTCAATATTTCTTTACTGGTCTACTGATGCACTTGTCCTTATAAATCTTATGTGTATGTAATGAGGTATTAACTACCTATTATATATGCCTTATTAGACTTTTATATTCTTGCTCATTTAAATTATTGCTTTACTATATCTTATTTTACACTGGCTTAGTGCTTACTCTTTAGAAAGTTTTATGTTCTACACAGGCTTTATAAGTGTATAAAGATTATTAAGATTATTTTCATAGCAAATTAAGTTTATAGTCTTGTTTGTTTGACACATTTCTTTACTTATTATAGACAAACCGTTATGGAAGCTTATGTATATTAAAGAGAAAATCATTATTTTTCCATAAAAAAAAGGATTTCAGTATTATAGATACAAGAGAAACCAGCTGACATTTACAAGTGGTAAAAAATATTTAGACATTGATTTTTATATGTATAGGTAAAGACATGGATTTATTAGTTATTTAATGTAAGCATTCTGTGTGGACATTGAATATATATTTTTTAAATTCATGCTGCTTCCTGCTCACAACAAGATAGTCAGAGGAAACCTACTGTTAAGAAAATGTTTCCCCTTATCCGCCGAATTTTGGAGGCATTGCTTTTTGAGTGGCGGAAGAGAATGCCGTGCTTTCCCTTTACACAAGAGCGAAGAAATATATATCTCAAATATTTCATTTCCTCGAGTGGGAATCAAACCGACAACCTGTCGCGATTACATAATGTATAAAATGACGTACTTTTATATTTCTAATGCTACCAAGCTTAATATTTCCAGATAGTCGAAGCCGTATAATTTTAGGGAACAATATTTAATGAAGTGTAAATAAGTAAAAAGTAAATGGTATATGACGAAGAAATTAATTTATGGATTGAGGTATTAAAGGACAAAAACAATCAAATCAGTACTCAAGTGTTTATTAAATTTATATTAATTTATATAACAAACCAAAGTAAATATTGGATACCCTTGGGTGGGAATCGAACCCACAATATTCACAAGTCACACACTTGTGCCCCTACACCATGACAGCTTCTATCTAGTTGATTCTAAATGAAGTAATACAATGTTGGAAAATGACTAATCTCTTCAATTTTCTCAATTGTCAGTTTTGTGATGTAAGCTCATAAGAACATACGTAATCTGAAATATAACCAGTTCAATACTTCCTTTTAAGTTTACGTGTGACTTGTTTGAGTCGGACCTAGCTTTCGGCGGGACAGGTACAAGTCGTGTTACATATCGCCCGAAGCGTCAGAAACGGATGTTGTAATACATTAAAACTTATATTGAGTTTTTTAACATTTTTAAAGTGTTATTCCACACTTATTAAGAGATTAAGAAATTTAAGTTTTCTAAAAATAAGTATTTATATTGTGTTCTCTATACTAAAATTGATTAAGATCATAACACTTTTGCGTCGGTCGGCAAATCGGCTTCACGCTGTATCCCGCACACAAGATGGTTATCCAGAGGGTACCCCATCAAATCTCTCCGTTTCCTACCGTTCATTATAACGTTTATTAAACTATATTCAACTATAAACGACAATCAATGGATCAATATAACTTTTTTTATCACGTTATTTTATCGCTTGCCTAGAGCCCTTAACGTCACGACCTTTGAAAGTAACAGTGTACCTATAGTACACAGTCGTTGACCCCGCTGTTGACGGCTTCCTTCATTGGAACAGGTAGAAGACTTTCTTTACAAACCCAAAACATTTTCTATTAAATCTAATACCTAATTGGATTCACTATTTTTATAGAAAAAAAATATGTATTTAATTCTTTATATGTATTTAACGTAGAAATTATATTGTTAAAATATAATTTGTCTCAGTGAGTTTAAGTGGCTCACTCAATATATGTTTTGGTGTAATAATTGTTAATAACTATTGAAAATCCTTAGATTGTTATTATTTTAATTTACTATTGACTATTAATATTCAACTAAATAAAAATTCCAATATTTTTTTTCAGCGATAACCCAAAGAGTACATATGAATAGGTTTCCGCATATCTTCGTGTAAAGTGTAAACGTACGCATAATGTAATCATTTGCGGTTTTATCTTGTGTTCGTTTCATTGTACCGACATGACCCCTACTACTCTACTGTACTGTAGCTTTGATATATTCTTCCAACTTATAGCGACCAAAGTGAAAGGAAAACCACGACCTATTCAACTTGTATTAACGCAAAATAATTGACCACGCCTGGGAGTCTGCACGTTACTTCTTGTTGATAGATTTGATGGTCCATTTAATTATAATTGGAATTTATTTAGGTGATTCATACATTTTTATTATATCTTACTATGTATAAATAGACAATGATATTAAGTAAAACATATACTTAATATTTAACCTAGACAACATGCTTATTTAAGAGTTAACTTTTTGAATAAATAATATTTTAAAAATAAAATAGGTGCTGGCCCTCTAAAAATACTATAGATAAGGATTAATTTAACTGCAGTTCACACAATTGGAAATTGTAACGATTGCCGCTAGTATAATACTAGAATTGTCATTTATTAAATTATACTTATGTATATAAAGAAAGTGGTATCTTAAATTCTTCGTGTAGATTGACTATAATTCGACGGGAAATATTAAACGAAGTGTTTTGACACTAGGTTAGGAAAAGAAAAAAAGAAAAGTCCCATAGGAAACACTGGATTGAATATAGTACCTTATAAAGTAAAGTACCTTATGCGCTTTTGCACAGAAAAAAACTTACGCCATATTAACATAATCGATCAACAGTTTTATCTTACTTATGCAACTGTGTATGAGAAAGCTATTTGCTAACACAAAATATTTGGCGTTGTGTAAAAACACACAGTTGAATCCTACAACCGAGACAACTTGGACGGAATATTAATTACGTTAAAAAGCGGATAGAGGTCAATCAGCTTCACGCTGTATCCCATGCACACAGCAGAATAGGCAGAGGGAACCTAGTGTTAAGACACTCCGTTCCCCACGTACGCGAATAAATATGTTACCAAAATAATCCTTTCGCTTAAAATTTGCATTGGTCTCGTGAACGGCCTTGATACACCTGTATTTTATTTTTGACATAAATATTTAAATTATCGAAATCAATAACAATGTGTGAGTCATTCTGTTTGTTAGTTTTATATATAGATAACGTGACCATCCTTTTTTGGCCAAAAACGGGATATCGTTTATTTTGCGTCCTCCTACCAATTTTTTTAAACTATTTTATATTAAAAAAAGTTACGTTTGAATATTCCATGTTTAATACGACAGTTTACTTAATTTTGTGTACCATTCTTGTTTGTTTAGGTGCTTCCGTTTTCTTGCTAACGCTGCTTTTAAATGCTGTTACATGCAGACCAAATTTTAATGTCATTTTAGAAACGGGACTATACGACAACGGGACATATGAGGGAAAAACGGGACGGTCCTGTTCAAAATGTATAGTCACATTAAGTGTATTTATATCTTACAGACTTGTGAGATCTATTTTAATTTACGTAGTACTTTACTTTATTATTTCTATATTTTAATATGAATGATACCAGTTTCATGTGTTTAGAATAAATAAACAACTTGTGGAGTTAAGTAGTTAAGGCATAAATTAACCTTCACGTCAGTTTCCTAGTAGATTGTGCCATTTAGCTGAACCTAAGTATAGACATTGTAAGGTCTAAGAGCCGTTGTCCGATCGAGGCTGTCGCGGATCGTCCGGAATGCAGTCCACACCGGTTAAGCTCCGTCCGCTGGTAATTCCGCGCCGCATGTCGCATTTCTGCAAGCATCTTCATAAGGAATTTGTACTCGTAGTGTGTATATGTTGTGCAAGTTTATCTCAATTCGGCTATAGCTAATTGTTTTGAAAAATATATTGACCACTTTAAATTAGGATGCTTTTGTGTAAAATTAAACTTGGATATTATCTATACGTCCATGTTGAATAACCACAAGTTTTCAGAAACTTTTTATAGCCGTCGCATTATGTTTACTAATAAATATTAATAAAATTCAAGTTTGTTGTCTCTGCTTCTTATCAAATTATATATTTGTATTATTTCAGTATGTATACTTGTAAAATAGATCCTAACTGAATGCCTAGAAAATGTATTGGTATTCTGTAAAATGTCGTATTATACAGCCTTGTTGCTTTATACACTTAATCGTTTTCACCATCATTAATCTTCATTGGATAGGATTAACTTTATGTAAGCACATTAAGTCCCTCTGTTAGCAAAAGTTATTACTGTCAGTAGTTAGTAGTCATTGACACAAAATTATAACGATATTTAAATATACAAAGATAGCATAATATAAAAATTAAAAAAACTTATGAGCTTCAAAATCAAATATCAACATCTAACCAAACTAATATTCTATATTTTAATTTAATTATTTATATATTTCGATTAAGTGAAAATGTCACAATCTATATACCATATAATCAACCCTTACAGGCGTTTAAGTAAAAGGGGAATCGCAATGACGCAGCGTTGACGTCGACGGCTGGCGCCTGTACTGGATCGATAGCCCGACCGTGTAGGCGACTACCCCTCATTCTTAGCAACGGGACTGGAATGAAAATGATGACATCTTATAATTTAGAAAATTTTATTCTTATAATTTTCTATATCTTTTATAATCGTTTTATTTGACATAGGACAACAAAAATAAGACAATATTAAAATTATATAATATATAAGAAAACTCTTATACGAATACACCTTGTATTCTTAGTGATGTCACTTTATAACAAAAAAAATGTGTAGATATGTAAATAAATATTTAATGCGTAATACTGACGTAATAATCCACAGTCCGCACTATTACGAAATTCAAGGATTGAGCTTTTGAGGGTCTTTTTTTAATAAGTTTTTACATACGAATAATAAAATACTTTACGAATTCCGAATAAGATAATTATAATAAAATAAAAACAGCTACAGTCGTCGTTTAACTAAGGTTACATAATGAGAGTACGGTACTGTTACCAGTTGGTCAATAAGGTTCCTACATTCCGAGGTTACAAACATTTTCGGAAACACTCAGTTGTTATTCATTGTAAAAACTTATTTCAATCACGTAAAGCTATGCAAATTTGGTGTTACGTGCTTCCAATACTAACTTCTTTAATTGCATTAACTGTAATACGTCGTTTATACAAAACCATTTGTGTTTCTATTACCTGTGGTCCTGTTTGTTGCTAGATGTCTATTTCATAATATCTTTTTGCCATGAATCTGTGATCTTAGTCTTTCTTTCTTATTAAAAAAAACCAAGCTAAATAGATATTTGCGGATTTGAAGTAACAAGAAGTCCATATTTGATATCTTACTTCCTTATCAATGAATCATATATTATCGTCTTATTGCCTATCTAGTTGTTTAATTACAGTATGCAATTAAATTTACATGACTTTATAACCATCGCACCGGTCTTATAATTAGTATTGTGACGGCATACATTACATGCGATACAAAACACGTTCAGACGTAATGGCTGCCGATGGACAGATGATCACAACATTTTATTAGTAAAGCTGTGCTTAAACAATTATTAATATTAATACTGTAAATTTAAAATAAAATGTGGGGAACGAAGTATCCTCACTAAAAATTCTTTCTCCGTACTCTGCTGTGTGCGGCATACAGCGTGAAGCTCGTTTAATTTAATTTTGATTTAATATGATTAAAAAATAAATCGTTAGTTTCAACAATTTATTATTAATTGCTTTGCTTGTTTATACAAAGTAGTACTGATACGGCTAAGAAATGATAATACCGTGTAAGTGCCCTTCAATTGGATTTATATCGACGGAAATGTAGCGTGAAAGTTATTTTCTCAAGCGGCCCCCGTTCAGCCCGCACCTCCACGCACGAAACCACTTTCGCTTGTTCCAGCGACGCTACTGATCTCCTTTGCTGTCCAAAGATTGATCAGCAGCGTTAGAGGTTTAGGGTAAAATTAGTACATATATAATTACAACTTAATAATATCTATGATTTTTGTAACATAGTTTTAGTAATTATAGCAATACACAAAATATTGCGGCTTTTGAAAACAGATTGAAAATTTAGCTCTCTAATACAATACAGTTTCAATTATTTTGGTACATTTAGATTTATTATTTTTTCTCTGAAATCATTGTCAATTTTTAACCTTTGAAAATGTGTATTTGTTTTTTTAAACTGCAAGTATCGCTTCTATGTTATTATATTTAATTGCAAATCTTGTTACTTTCATCGTTAATATAAATTATTGAAACGCTAATATCTCTACACTTAAAATGGTAAGGCCTAAGTTGATTGTTCCCACGCAAACAATGGGAACACCTGCTATGCCGATTGTCTTAGAATCGATTTAGTTTCACCGACTCGATAGGTATAGGTATCTGGCACATAAACTGTACACAAATTATTCAAATGCTTGTCAAGTGCCTGCTGAGCTGATGTTGCATCAGTAGTACCATATCTTTAAAGCTAATTCTTAAAGCGTAAGTCTTCGCCCCTGCGTTCTCGAAAATGTACTTAATTATTTCTGAGATAAAAATTATATAATATATTGTATCTATGAAATATAATTTGTTGGTTTATTTTATATTTGAACTGTATGCAAACTAAGTATTATTCGAGTTGTGGAAATTGTAAAAGTTATGAAAAATTAACAACGAAGCAAAAAAAATCTGAAGAATGTTGAATGAAGTTTATATATAATATTATGTATACAAATATTCTTAAATAAATTTTAATATAATTATCTACGAGCGAAATGAGACTGACATATGACGGTAAAGAAGCTATGAAAAGATTATAAGTCTTAAATAACTACGATGGGTATAATTAATACAAAGGTATATCTATATTATGAAAACTAAATAATTCTGATATTAGTACTGATGTCGAAATTAATTTATGTTGCTGATAAATTCGAAAGGTTTCAAGCGAAAATAGTTTTTTTTTATTGAGGTACAGTACTTTTAAAATTAAACTTTATGGATATTTCAATAAGCCCTACGAAATAAGCTCTGTGAAACGAACCACCTGGCCAATTTATGGCGTCTTTAGTATTCGTGCATGCAACGACTGTATTTATTGAAACTAAAACGTAACGTATAACTTGGGAAAATAGAAATAAAACAATTAAATTATTAAATGCTTACAATAGTAACGTTACTTATTTCTATAATACGCAGTAGTTACTTCAAATTTGATATTCCTATCTTGTAAGTTGTAAATATACCGACCGACTTATGGTAGAATTTTTTAAAATTTTA
>DWAO01000261.1:0-28855 GCA_018230605.1 Heliconius congener | reverse complement strand
TCTTTTTAGAGATCGGTTCTTTTGTTCAGTTATATAATAAAACGAACACCTCTACATCGAGTTCACACTATACGGTATTGCCATAACAAAATAATTCACTTTTATAATACAATCCAGTTCACTATACTATACGGCTTAAACAAGAATATAATAAAAAAATGCATTTTATGAATGCTTACTTTGTCATTTGTCAAATTTTATTAAAACTTTTTTTTTTACTTTCTTGCATACATTAATTAATGTTTTCAATGAAACGGCAATGAAGTATTTTTTAAATCAGAATTTTTTGATTGAATATGGATTGATGAAGATTTTATTTATTAACTTATTTAATTTATGAAGACCTCTATTTTATACAAATTTACTTATCCACAACTTGGTTTTGCACACTGATTATTATTTATAATATTGCTCTACTACACTATTTTGGATGTATTACGCTATCATATGATATTATATTCATATATCATATTAAAGCACTGACAGCGTTGCGCTCGACTGTTCTTTAATGTTGTGGCGGGGCGCGGGGAAGCGGTGCGGGTGAGCTTCTCATATGCAATAAAGATTTTGACAGACTATACGATTGGATCATTTTGTTATGGCAATACTTTTCAGTAATGTCAATATCGAATATAGTAATATACTATATAGTAAATTTTCATCGTTTACAATCAAAAAGATGTAGCTTTTTTAATCTTAACTGCATTCTTTAAACTGATAGTAAAATAACCTTGAAAGAGGCTATGTTAGATCTCAATGTGATGTTAGATCGCAAAGTTTATAGTATAGTAAAATTGGAATATGTGAAATCATTAAATCTGCGTACGTACGTTGTTTAGATTGGTATGTAAATCACAACTGAAATTAATCATTTAACACTTAACACTTTAATGGGATTCTATTTACAGTCACAACTATTTCTTAGTAAAACGCCATGCTTCTAAACTCAGTAGTAAAAGAGCGAACTTTTTAACATTCGATACTACATTTATAGTCCTAAATCAATATAAGAACAATATAACTATTTATAAATATTTTAAATTTGCTTCACCAAATCAAGGAATTTCAAATATTATTAGTGTAGCATTGTAAAACTTTGCTATTAAGCTACTATTTGATTATTTTATAAAATATTATTTGTAACTGAACATGTTATTAACAGAAAAAAAATAAAAAAATTCAAATGGATGATAATAGATGTATAATAGAGACGAAAAATGGACAAATAAGTGGACATATTGATAGAACTGAAGATGGCACATGCTACAAATTCAAAAGGATACCATATGCAATCCCTCCACTTGGCAATTTGCGATTCTTGGTAAGCATTTAATTTAATTACAAGTTCACTTTAAAGCTCAAAAGCTGAAGGTATTAAATGATGAAGGCCTAATTTAGAATAGAAATAAACAGTTGTATACAATCACAATAAAATTGATAGCAAAATTTTAATTCCTTTAAATGTATGCAATAAAATTTCATAAAATCAACAACAGCAACATAAAATCATTATAATAAATAAATTGTTGTATGAACAATAAAGTAACATGTTCTTATAATAAGTTCTTTGATTTTCACTATTATTACACATATTAAATGAAACTAATTTAACCGGATTAATTGCGTATATTTAAGATTTTTACATTTTGGAAACCCGACGTTTCGAACACTTTGCATTAGTCTGTGGTCACGGGTAGACTACCCGTGTATATCTTAAATATACGCGATTAATCTGGTTAAATTAGTTTAAAACATGTTCTTAATTTACCTTCATGCTGAATCTCACATATAACAGGGTTGGCCTCTGCTAACCAATAGCACTTATCTTTTTGAAGCAGAAAATTGTAAAACCTCCGTACAGATATGCTAACAACAAATAAGTTGTAACCAGCATATAAGAATTTCGATATATCTTGATGAAAACATATAGCTTAGTGGTCAGACCGCTTGGATGGTTTCCAAGCGGCTTCAAATTTGTTCAAATATTCAAATTTATATACCTTTTCTTGAACAGTATTTATCTTCCCTTAAGTGTGGAATAACACTTTAACATTTTTAAAAGTGAATATCTGTCTCTCTGGAACTTAAGAGTTAAGAGCCTCCTTTTTCTTTCATGTATCACCCAATTTTTCATGACTATGCATGTTTGTTATCAGAGTCAAACCCTGCAACTATTGCATTTGCAGTCAGACACTGCCACTATGTCACAACAGCCTAGAATTACAAATCATATTTTTCATTTTAATTCCTATATATAGTTCATAAAATAGTTTTTACATAATTAATTTTGATGATTAGCAAAATTTTGTTATCAAAATGAAATCATCAGTCATACTTTATCTTCATTTTAGCCACCATCTAAAGCAAAACCATGGACAGATATACTTGATTGTACACAAGATGCACCACTTCCTATCAGTATTGATGTTAACGAAGAAATTGTTGGTTCAGAGGACTGTTTATATCTTGAAGTGTCCAGTCCAAATGTAAAACCAAATAAATTAATGCCAGTTATGTTCTGGATGGGCAGTTTCAGTTATATATTCTATTTAGACAACATCTGTGATCCCACTCTTATCAACGCTCAGAATATAGTTTTTGTAAAATGTGGGCACAGACTGGGACCGTTTGGTTTTCTCTCTATTAACGAATTTAATGCCCCAGGAAATGTCGGCTTAAAAGATATAGTGATGGCTTTAGAATGGGTACAAAAGAACATAAGTAATTTTGGTGGAGATCCTAGTAACGTGACCATCTTCGGTGGCAGCACCGGGGCGTCCACCGTACATTTAATGATGCTGTCTCCAATGGCGACGGGCTTATTCCATAAAGCGATTATACAGAGTTCTACGGCACTCAATAGATGGTCGTTAGAAAAAAATCCTATTCAGAGCACACTCAATTTTGCGAAATTTTTGGGTATGGATAAAACAGATAAATTTGAAATTGTGGAGGAACTGAAAAGATTTCCGGCGTCCACAATTATAGAGAATTATGTAGATATGTTAAAATGTGCGATTGACGGAGACATCTTTGATACTATATTTAAACCGTGTGTCGAATCAGAGTTTGAAGGGCAACCGGTATTCCTGAATAGAAGTCCTTTGAGCATAATAAAATCGGGCAATATTAATAAAGTTCCAATAATAATCGGTAGCAATAATATAGAAGCGTCCTTATTGCAATATTTAAAGGATGACTTTTATGAGGATTTCGAAAAATTTAACAAGGACCTCTCGCTCCTGGTACCGAGAGCTTTAGCATTAGACGATTGTTTATCCCAAAAAATTGCACTAAACTTGAAAAGTTTTTACTTTGGGTCTACGGAGAAATTTAATAAACATACGAGAAATCAATACTTGCAATTGCTTAGTGACTATTATTTCCTGTACTATGTGAACAAGACAGTTCGAACTCACATCCAAGTGGTTCCAGAATGTCCTATTTACTATTACATAGTAAATTACGCGGGAGAATGGTGGGTGCCCGAACAGTTGAGCTTTTTGAATTCCATCGGACATTTCGGAGAACTCTCCTTTTTATTCCGCATTAAAACAGCAGATGCGTCATGTTACAGTGGAAGTCGTGACTCGGTGACAACGAGGAACAGAGTTATCAGAATGTGGACCAATTTCGCTAAATACGGGTAAGTCCAAATTTTTTATCTTTTCTTAATACTTTAGAATTTTATTTGACGCCGTCGTGGCGCAGGAGCACGAGCGTGTGACTTGCAATCGCACCTGGCAACAATAGCAACAATGACGTGCTTATTTTAGATAATAAACAAGACAAAATAATTTATCATTTGAATTACAACACCCCATAAAGCAAACTAAGTTTAGAAATAAATTTAATAAATAAAAACTTTTGATGCAAATAATGTAGATAAATATATTTTTAAATGTTTCCTTCAGTCGATCTGTAAGACGCTATAATCTATGTTTTGAAGGTATTACAAATACAGTTTAAGATTATTTTTGCACCACATGAAATGTATTCAATAAACCCAAATGTGGATACATTATATTATTATTACTTTGACTGTTATTTTATTTTTTATTATGATTTCATTTCCTTGTTTATAGTACGCATTATTAACAATAAGATTTTTTGTCTAATTACTCATATTTTTTTATACTAGGGAAGCCAGAGGAAAACTAGTGTTAAGCCACTCCGATCACATTAAGACACTACCCACTTTCCGCCGAATTCCCGAGACACACTGCGTGTTGAATGGCGGAACTCAACGCCGCGCTTTCCCCTATTAGCAGAATACAAATCGAAACCATTGCGTTTACAAAATATACAGTGTTTTTGCCTTCGCCGCTTTACAAGAAAACACAGTTTAAGTACTTTATAAAAGTCTGTTACATTTAAAACGAAATAAATTTTACACAAAATAAATAATAAAATTATCGTTGTAAAATAAAACGCCATTTGTTAACAATGACGCAAACAAACACTAAGCCCGTATGCTCCCGTAAAAGGAGCGCAATCACTTACACTCTGTATATGTACAAAATGATGAATATATATATTTTTTCTTTATTTTCAGTGATCCAACTCCTCACGAAAATGATCCACTTTTACAAATAAAATGGGATCCAGTTGTCGATGCGAATAATTTAAATTATTTGAGCATTGGCTCCGAATTGACCAAAGGAAAGAATCCGTTCTACGAAAGAATGTTATTTTGGGAAAAACTTCATCATGAACATATATTTCTTAGAACGTTGGTTTATTTTAATGAAATAGGTGTTACATGGTAGAAACTTTTCTACGACGAATCCATTGGATTATCCATAGAATTATAATGTCAAATAACGATAATTATAAAAAGCTCAAATAGTCCTAATTATTATTAGTCCTAATCATCTTTTTGTCTTCACGCTATATCCCACACATGGCAGGGTACTCCGTTTGCCTTTCCACACGCATCACACAATTTTCTTACTACATACTATTATTAGACACTCCGTTACCATTAAGACACTTTCGTTCCCCACTTTCCGCCGTATTCTGGAAGCGTTACGTGTTGAGTGGCGAAACTCAACGGTGTTCTATAAAAAATATATAATTTATAGAAATATCGATTTCATTATATAATTCTTAATGTCATGCATGGCGACTGCCTTCCAATATAAAATATCGATCATCAGGTACTTTTCATTGGCATAATGCTTATCTATCTAAGATATTATATATATACTACTACTACTACTATCAGTCTTATGTTCTCATATATTTATTTGAGCTTTTTATAGTCTTCTTTTTTAGTGTCTACATACAACATTCCTGATTCAAACTAATGAAGCAATCAAATATTACAAAATAAATTAATAATATTATCATCATGATGGCACAATAGAAACTATCTGCCCTAAAACTAACCTAAAACAGACCTTTCATTGAACTTAACATAATGTAATTTGAAACATGTTACCAAAAAATTTACTTTTTATTGAACGCCATATTAATTATAAGTGTAATTAAATTACTTTATTTAAAAAACTGCTAAATCATTTATCATCAATTGAGCGTGTATTATTATTTACGCGATGTGCTTATACAATTAAAATTTTAAGATTATTTTAGATTAGAATATTGATAAGTTCAAACCAGTCTTTAATTTTGTACGCACTATGATTATTATTATTATTATTATGATTATATTTTTATAAATGTTTTATATATCTGTACACCTGTATAAGGGGCCATCTAATAAATTATTGGAACAAAACAGCAGCTACGAAGCTGTGTAATATATACATATTTTGAAATGTGATGTCAAGGAATTTAGGACCCCTCCCCACCCCGTGTCACGTCCTCACAAAGTGTGTCGTAAATTATAAATGGCTCTAAGTATCATTTACATATATTTTATCAATAGTCATTTTTATTTTATTCCATTCTATTTAAATAGTTACGTTAAAAAATTGCCTTATTTTTTTGTACAAAATTAAAATTACATACATATTAAACTTATCTGTATACCAAAAATTAGGTTCATATTGACAATTATATGCTTATTTGTGGCGCAGTTAGAATGAGGCAGTGTGTTCAAATCCCGCCCAAACGTTTTTATGTAAATAACCTACCTACTTTTACATAATTTTAAAGGAATATAGGCCAAAACTACAAAAAAGTATAGATACGAGATTTTTATTATAGCTCAAATATCTTATTATCTAACACTTATGACTGTGTTGCTTTATGCAAACATGATAAGTCATGTATGCCCACAAAAAGAAATATTTCGAAATATTTCATCACACTTTGTAGGAAGTAAAAAAAAGCATGAATCATGATATTCTGAATTAAAGATGTTGTGGCACAAGTTGTGTAATCTAATATTATAAATGCAGGTTCTAATATCATACAGGGTAATAATTATATTAAATTGTTGTTTATTACAAAAAAATAACTGAAACCAAGACGATGTTATAAACATTTCGATTATTTTTCATATATTTTTAATATGTTTCTGTATTAGCATGTAATATTATACATGTGTATGTAAATTTGAACCATCCACCTTATTTCATTATTTAGAAGAAATCGCTAGCTTATCACCAGATAAGACTGTATTTGTGCCTTACATGTAATAAATATATGGGAAAAAATGTATGGTTACTACTATTGATTTTTTTTTATTTCTGATCTGTAAGCACGGACGATTGTGAGTTTGATTTCTCTTCTTCACTCAGAGGAATGAATTATTATATTTTCATTTTCTCGCTTTTGTAACAATGCAAGCGCGGCGCTGTAACGACAACAGGCTGACAAGAAACAAGAGATTGTCTTACCATTAGGTTCCCATGTTCCATTTGCCTACCCTGCTGTGTGATACAAAGTAAAGATTAAAAAATATTATTTCAAGATAACAATAATTAAGTATATACTCAAGGTAAGAAATCAATGAATTTGAATAATAATTGTACCAAATGATTAATAATAACTTTGTTGTCACTAATATTATAAGGCTGATATTATTCTTTTTTTATATATATTTTCCACAGTATTTACTCCAATGTTGTAATATTTATTTATACATATTTTTAATTAATGTTGCAAAATAAATAATATATAAACAGAAACAATGTTTTTTTACTATTCCATTTGATAATGTATTACAGGAGATTTAATAAATAAGGATGAATATTGTGCAATGCAAAAAAATAGCCATTTTGACTGATAAAGTTAGAGGCTGCAGTGGTGGGGAGCAACACAGCATCTGACCGTAAACTCAACTTGTTTACACTTCTTCGCTCACGCTTTACGTTTTATTCAGCATATAGTAACTCGGAACGGAGTACTCCGTTCTCTAGACCCAATTTTCAAGACTGCGTGTAAAATGACACGACACTCAAATCCACGCTTTGTCTTTTTATCAGAGCGAGGAACTGAAAAAATACTCCCTTGAATGTTAATCGAACCCACGACCGTCGCGTTTACAATCGGATGCTGTAACTCAGCCACGACGGCTTCGATTTCTAATACCAAGTACATTAACTTTATAAGGTATACTTAACAAAAAATAAAACACCAGTCAAAATCGTGTTGGTACCAATTTAATTCATTATAACGAATTAAAACGTTTTATCACATAACAACATGAAAGGAAATGAACTCCAAATTCAACTGAGTGACGAAGGCCAATAAACATGTGTATTTACAGTACGGTCGACGAGTCGTGGCCGCCGTGTAGATGGCTGCGCAGATTAATTTTAGGATTTTTCTTACTTTTAATTATTTTCTTTCCGAGCGAATAATTCTGTACAATGCCCAAAGTTTAGAAAGCCTATCTTCAAGACAGTCAAGACTTGTCGGTCGTACTATATTTTTACAATAAAAACAAATGATTTAACGCCCGATATCTACAATAGCAAAAAAATATACATAACAATTAAGGCGAGATTATTTTTTTTAATAATTTGCAATATAAATTAATATAATGATCTAATCTACTGCATAATACTTGCAAAATATATTTACTCTGGAGTAATTAGTTAGTTAATCAGCGCTGGTTGCATCTGTGGGCAAAATATATGTAAATTAAATATAATTACAGTGGGAGGTCGATAACTATTATAATATATAATAATAAATAAAAGATAAAGAAAGAAAGTCGATTATCCGAAAGTCCATGAATCAAATGACCGTTTATCCGAACTACTAAGCCTCACCAAATCGCGCGTTCCCATATACCATATACCAGTTGTATGTGGAATTAACAAGGTTATTTATTATTTATGTTAATATGTACTGTGCACCTCAATCGATACATTTCGATAATCGATGCTTTACTATATTCAAGATATATTAAGGCAAGTAAGTCTCTGCCTATATTGCACATAAAAAAACATACTAACTTCCTTCCATGTGCACTCTCCACGACAAAGTTATCGATCATCTCGACGTCCGTACTCACCGCCCCACGTCAGAAGTGGTAGCCGCCCATGGGCACGGCGTTGTCGGCGCTGAAGGCGAAGTCGGCCGCGGCGTTAGGCGCCACGCGCGCGTCCTCACTCTCCGACCCGAAGTAGTTCTCGATTATCTCGAACGACTTCTGATATATGTCGAGGTTTTCGTGGGACTGGAGGAATTCGATTTTGTCTACGCCTGTGGACGGAATAATGTTGTTTACAATATTTAATCTGTATTAGTATAGGTTGTGGACTGGGAATTTTGACAAATGTGTTATTTTTCGGCGTTGAGTTACAACACTAAATATAAATATAGAATATTTAAAAAAAATAGTGGAAGAGTTAAAACCTTGATTCTTTTTGCTAACATACTAGATGCAAAATACAGTGTGAAGCTATAAAATATGTTATAAAAACAATAACAATAGATGTGATATCAAATAATGCAGTGAAATAAAAAAAAAACTATTTAAATTATTGTGCCGTTGCAACTTTGATATGACTGTAAAACAATAACTTAACAAACGGCGACGTAAATTGTCATGTTGGTAAACATGCTAAAAAAATATTTAAAAAAAATAACTCAAAGTCTCAAATACCATAACACTCCTCAATAAGCGCGGCGTAAGGGTTGTGAAGGTGATCAGCCTGCTGACCCGCCTTCAGTATATTGTCGAGGCCGTTGAGAGCCACCTGTACTGTCTTAGTGTCCGTCAGGGTTAGCAGATCGCAGAGCGGAGGAATGCAGCCTTGATCGACTAAATATCTGAAAAAGAAAAAATATTATGATTAAGCTATTTCCAAATATCAAGAAAAATATTCGATAATGAAATTAAGTGTTTAAATTAATATTTTGCGGAAATATTGCATGAAATGGATTTTAAATATTAGTATAAATTTCCACTTTTAGTACTTTTTATTATATTTCCACTGTAAGTTCTACCTGAAAGGTTTTAATTGAGCGTCGATTTTCATAAAATGAATCTAAAACGAAGTAAGTGAGCGTTTGCTCATATTTCATCATTACGTTTTGAATAGTAATATACATTCAGCGTGACAACTCCATGCTATTTCGAGATAAATGGTCTAAAAAAAATTTTACAGGCAGACAACAAAGTAAGCCTAGGATAGGGTAGGCTAGGCTAGGTAGGCTAAGGGTTCTGCTTTTATATTTTCGAGGTACAACCTTAAAAGCGTAGTTTCAAAACATTTCTTACTTAATTTGTGCATGCGTCCCTCCACTGGTGGCATTGGTTATCGCCCACGCGGCCTCTTTCCTCGTTTTGAATTCGGCGTTCCTTAGTATGTCTATTAGCGTAGGGAAAATGTTTGCGTCTATCACGGCCTGTAAAATTACACACTATGATACCATATGAACTAAATAAAAATAATACATTAAATATTTTGATAAAAGAAGCATTTGTATACTTTTGTATTAAAATTAAAAAAAGGAAAAATCATAACTCAAATAATCCTTTACGCAAATACTCATCAAGATATTATTATTAAATATAAAAGAATTATATAAAATAAATAAATGCATTTGTTTCATTTCTTGCATACTTTATCTTACATTTTTTCCACACACAATCAAAGGCATGCATACATCTCCACTTTAAAAAGATCTTGCCTCACCTATATGCACAATCTACTCAACTCACTCTCTGTCTTACACAAACGCATACACACAAACATCATATACACACCCTCCCACTTTTCACATAGTTCTCTTTTCTTTCACGCACACAGACATGAGGGGTATAAAAGCACAAAATACTTAAACAGTAACAAGGCGGAAAAGGCAAGCACATGAAGGAAACCGCCGCTTCAGCACCACACCTGTTCTCGCAATTCGTATGACTAATAAAAAATGTATCTGCAGACAGGACTAAATGAAGCACTGAAGTACATTATTTAATAGTGAAGTAGAGATATATGAACGAAAAGAGAATTACTCTAGCGAGAGGACCGCCAGCCATTGCACCGATTTGCTGGGACTACTTCAAGGACACTGTATTGAGGACCAAGCCCTCGATGCAGCCACTAGATAATCCAGAAAATATGGCCAGGTTTAAGAACAACCTGACGTCGTCCATATGCGACGCTACGCGGCGCTACGAAAGGAAGGAAATTGAAGTTTCCCACGCAGCATGCTTCACTTGCCTTCCTTTCGAAGCACATTAAAGCAGAGCTCGACTCTGGGAGGCCCGCGTTGTTCAATCGACTCTGCCGCTAACTAACGCTAACACCAAGAGAAAATATCCGGGGAAACCGTTATTTCATGGCGACGGTTTTCTCCGGTATGATCCTGACCCTGCGACAGAGCCAACATCCTGCCACAGTAGCTCGACGAGATGTCACGTCAGCTAACTGCACCGGCCCTTTCTTTCCCGTGTCATCGCAGTGACGAAGGCCATTTCTAAATTGAAAGCGAAGAAGGCCCCGGGTCGTGATCGGGTCACCAACGGGGCCCTTAGACGACGATCTGAATGATCGCCGCCCTAACCAGAGTTCTGAATGCCATTCCACGCCTGAGATATCTCCCCCGGAAATGGAAACAAGACCTGGTCAACATGATTCCGTAACTTGGCAAGAAGCCAAAATGCCTGCCAAACTCGCCTGTATCTGCGCGGCGTTGCCGGCCGTGACGTTGGACAGCGTCCAGCAGGCCTCCTTGCGCAGCGCCTCGGTGGCGGCGCGCAGCAGCGCCAGCAGCGCGGGCAGCGGCGCGCAGTTCAGCACCGCCTGCGTCTGCGCGTCGTTGCCCGTCACGATGTTGCCCACGGCGCGCAACGCCGCCGACACCAGCGTGTACTTGCTGTGCCTGCCAAATACACAAATCGTAGCATATTTGTTATTTTAATGTATAAACTATACCAATGAAAACTTTCATTTTTATCTGTTCAATAATTCTTACATGAAAGTAGAATCTGTTTAGTAAAAAATTATATAGTTGGTTAGAAAAAAAATAAACAAAGTATGCAACGATAAAGAAAATCACTAAAGCTAGCTAGCAAGCTCATTAAATACAATTGTTGTACTACTTACAAAATATTTTAACACATTTGTGTCATAACAACTGTTGGATTATATATGATAATGAGTGAAGTATACAAAATATATTTTTATAAGAATCACAAGATAATGCACAACATACTCACATGAGCAACTCCACCAGGCGCCGGCACACGCCCGCGTCGATGACGGCCTGGATCTTGTCGTTGGGCCCGTCCGACAGGTACGACAGCGCCCAGCACGCGTCGCTCAGCACGTCCGCGTCCGTGTGGTGCAGCAGGCGCGCCAGCACCGGGATACCTGCGCAGTGCATGTAAATGTAATCGAATTTATATTTCTTTTTATTTTACTTTTTTAAGATATGTCACTTTTTTCTGAACATATTAGAGATGAAAGACACAAAAAGGACGTGGACAGGCATATTGTTGCCAGTAACAGAGTTACCGACAGCTTGTGGCTTAGCGATATTGATAAGACTGCGAAACGTCAGCATAATCATATGTTTGTTCATACACAATGCAATCATCAAGACGGCTCCCATATTAAAATTAATATTAACATATAATTTAAACACCTGGAGCTACAGCTTCGAAGTTAGTGGGAGGGTTTTTTCCCCTGCAAAGGTTTGAGAGCGTCCACACCGCGTTCCTCGTCATGGACAGTCTGGAGTACTTGTTGAGGATGTCCAGCAGCGGCGGCAGCAGGCCGGCGGCCAGCACGGCGTCGCGGCAGCGCGCGGAGTCGCCGGCCACGTTGCCGAGCGCCCACACGGCCTGCTCGCGCACGTCGTCCGCGCCCGCGCCCGCCAGCGCCACCAGCACCGGCACGGCGCCGCTCTCCACCACCACGCGCGTCTGCTCCGACGAGCCCGACGCGATGTTCGTGAGCGCCCACGCCGCCTCGAACTGTTCGGGTTGAAGAACACAACAATCTGACAAGATTTACTTACAATATTGAAATTCGTATGTTTGATGGCCTCGGTGAGCTAGTCCACCTCGCATTTGATCAGTTTTTTTACAAGTTCTGTTTAACGCATAAGAAATACTATTTTTCTTTAATATAAATATCAATGTTTAAAATGTGAAAAACTAAACTCTATATTTTTTTTTTTTTTTTTATGGAAAAGGACAAGGCAAACGAGCGTGCGGGTCACCTGAGGGTAAGTGATTACCGCCGCCCACGGCCCCAATGGCATTATCAAAACTTAACTTTTTTTTTGTTTTTTAACTTCACGCGTTATAGTGTTAAGATACTCCATTCCCCACGTAGCACCCGATTTATTTGTTAAAAAGAATATATAATAAATCACCTGTAATGTAGGATTAGAAGTATTGGTAAGAAATTGAACAAATTTAGGAACTATTCCAGTCCGTATCACTTCGTCGATGGGCGGGTTGGGCTCTCGGCTCAATAGCTTCCTAAATTTTTGTGTGGCTAATACTTGTTCCTGTGGATTGTCCCCTAGAAGAGCTTCAACCATCGCTGGAGTGATGTCATCTGATGACGAAATTGAAATGTCCTCCTGAAATTGTGTTTTAAATAATCTATACTAATATTATAAAGTTGAAATATAAAGAACTAAATACTGGTTCCAGTTGAAAAAGGTAGAAAAAACATTTTTGTGTTGGTTACCATAGATACCTACTATAGGCTACTAATACTATAATATATATCAGCTATTAATACTATAAAATATATATGACATCAGGTTAATTATAATACTATAATATATATCACATCGGACAATTACAACTTTTTCATGTCTCACATTCCACTTTTAGTTATTTTCGTGGTCAGTTACGTGGTCATGAGAAAAACAGTTCAGTTTAGTTTAGTTCTATAGTTACAGTATTACCCGAGCATGCCAGTACAGCACAATTTATTTTATCAATATCATATTGGTTGGAAAAACAACAATATTGATTTTCAACACCTAGAAAACAATATGTCAAATAGGAATGTGTGGGAGTAACCATAAAAAAAAATTAAGATTTCCGAAAGTCATATTATATGGAAACTGTATTCTCCAAGAGAAATGAAAATTTTCAAAAAGATTTTGAATGAAATCTCTTTTTAATCCTTCTTTTTAAAGTAAATATAGTAGTAACAAGATAAAAAAGGTCACAAGGTTATTTTTTGCATGCAGGAAATTAATGGTTCTTTACAGAAAAACCATAATTAATTTAATTTTGTAATCTCTTTATGGAGTGCAAACGATGCACATATACGAATAGGTATATATTACAAATGATTATTTGAGAAAATATTAAAATTACTTTTATATATATTGCATGTCCTGCCGATTTTGACGACCGACATGAAAAACCCTAATAATAATCTGTTGACGACTTTCAATTTTTTTTTTGTTAATTAGTAGCATATTACTCACGGTAGCCTAAAAAAGACAAGTATATAGTTGTATGATTGATAGTACTCTATTAAATAATCAGCCTAGATTCCAATAAGCAGCCTTCATATGTTCTTATTTATAGTTAAAGTACATTCGTACAGTCTGCCATCGATCTAATTTGAAGTTTTTTTATTACCGCACATCTTCCAATAAAAGCCGTGTAGGGGGAGAGACTCCTTCTAATAAGCAGCGAACGACAAATATACTATAAATAATTATATCTCGAAATATGTAATATTTTCAATTCCTTGCCACAGCAAGGTCACCACAGTGACAAAGTAAAGTGTTAAGTTCCGCTATTCTACTCTAATTCGGATTTCAGAACGGGATGTCTTAACCCTAACTTCTAATATACCCTCTGGCTACCCTACTATGTGTAGAGGATACGACGTGAAGTTGTAAAAAAATCAACTTCCAAACAGAGACAATTCTTTTTGATTGACAGAATTTAACGCCGTACTTTGTCTTCCCAGGCAAGAGAAACAAAAAGAATAGAAATATAGTCCAAAAGTTCCACGAGTTCATATAGAACACAAATGATGATAGCGTCAATCATAATTTTAAATGAAAACATACAATAATTTCCTAAATCATTTACTATACCTGATGCGCAGTGTCAGGAGCATTGGGCGCAGGTAAATTAACATTTCTTCGTTTGAAAAGTTGTTGTTCCCGTTTCTGTTTTCGTAGTTGCACTCCCTCCTCCTCGCGCCGACGACGTAGTTCGTCAGCACTGAGACCCGCGTTCTTATAACGATGCTTGTGACCTCCAGACATCTGCGCAATTAAAGAGATTATATGATTTTTTACCTAAAAGAAATTTAGGTAAAAAATCATATAATCTGGTAAATTTAGACAATTTCCCTAAAAGAAAATTCCCATCAGATCAGAAAAAAACTGAAGTATTAATTAAAGTCAAAACTAACGTTGTTAGTAATAGAAATAATATGACGGGGGTTTTTTCTGTATTCTTTTTGTTGTCTGGTAGAGATTGCTTAAAGCAATAAGACCGCCTTTGCATATGTGTTTTTTTTATTTATGTTGTTCATTTTATATATAATACTTATTTGTTTTATGTGTGCAATAAAGTCTATTCTATTCTATTCTTTTTATATGTATATTTATTTATTTGACCAGTTATTCTTAACTAAGGCTAGGTAATGAAAATGTGACACTTAAATAAAATCTTAGTACATTGACCTTCTAGCCAGATAAACGATGAGCAATATCATTATGATAATAAGGTTTTAATCGTTGGCTTATAATATTTAAAAGCCAACAAACAAAGTAGAGTAGATTCTATCAAGTCACATTTGATTTTTTTATAAAATTACTTTTTTTTTATTAATTGAAATAAGTGTTATTCCACACTTAGTGGAATAACTAAGTTAACATTTTTAAAGTGTTATTCCACACTTAGTGGAATAACACTTTAAAAATGTTAAAAATAAAATTATTCAATTTCAACTTCAAAATAAATTTTTGAAAAATAATTTTATTTTATAATAATAATTTGGTTGTGGGCCCAGATGTGGACACAATTTATAAATTATAGATTTTTAATTTATTTTAGTTACAATTTGTATATCCAAAAAGTAAAAAATATAATTTCTAATAAGTATTAGAAATTTGCTGTGGCACTGAACCTTACACCTGATCTACAAGTTGTTAGCTGTTCCTACTGCTTCTTTACAGACATAGCAAGACACTTTATCAGCTCGAACTTGTCTTACCAGATTACTTTGATCTGGGAGTCCTTTGTCTGCACAATAACATTCACATTGACACTGGAAGTGTCACTTTTCAATAATAGACAAAATAATGAAGATTTAAACTCATTAAATAAAAAAACATAGAGACAAAACTGTAAACACAACTGGAGAATTAAACATTTACTATTTTAATTTCCATGCTCTGGGCACCATGCAAGTCACAGCATTGAGTGCCGCCACTTTAGAATTCTGCAAAAATTGGGGGAACAGTCTCTTAATGAGTGTCCTATTACTAGGTTCCCAACAATGTGTGGGATAAATAACATGAAGCTAAACAATAAATAATAGTAGTAATAGACAATTTTTGAAAGCAAGCAGCACTTTAGTTTTATATAAACATGCCATTGGCAAAGTGAATGGAACCATACTTAACTGAAATGATTCATATATAAGAGATATAGTCTATACTAATTATATAGTTATATTATAAAGCTGAACAGTTTGTTTAGTTTAATGCACTAATTTAAGGAACTATTTCTACTAACTTGGTATGAATATCCAGGCAACAGTTACCATTTGGATATCAATATTTTAGATTTTAGACAAATTTGTTTTATATTTTATCAGTGTGAACATTTGGAATCTTTAAATCTCTTGATATTTAATTTGAAAGAAGAAAAATATTTTGTAAATCTGTAAATAAGTAAGTCTGTAAGTATCTGTAAATATTAGTAAGTTCAGTCATTATGGCTGTAATGTGATTCTTATTATTATATGCGTATATCCTACAGCTCCCATTAAATTATATTAATCTCCAATAAAGAATGAATCCAAGAAAGAAAAATTCACAAATGTCAACTTCACTAAGTGACTTCAGGTAGTAAAAACAAGAATGAAAATAAGGAAGCAAATCAACGTTAATGTGAATAAAACGAAAACTGCTGTTCGAGAACAAATTTTCAACTTCTATAGAAATATCATTAATGTTCCAAGATATAATAAAACATATAAATTATTATACTGCAATGAAAAATACACATTGTTCACGTTAGAACGGAAAATGACGTAAATTTTGTAACTACAACATTTATTCAATGAAATAAGGATACTTACTGTGGTACTCTGTATAAGCAACACACAAAATAAATAACAATCAATCCACCATCTATTAGTTAAAAATCTTATTCTAATTCAATTTATTGAAGATCACGTCATAGAACGCAAACTATTTTTAATGATTAAAATGCAGTATTGCAATGGATTCTGGTTTAGCACTTTATTAATCTTAGTACACACACAAGTGCTGTCAATTTTGTAATAACTTAAACTTATGCCAACACGAAATTATTAACTAACTCTATATAGCAACATACAATATAGATTTTACTAAAGTACTTATTTTAGATAGAAAAAAAAATTGGCAAAATGTTAAATCAATTCAAGTTAATACTTAAATTAATTCGTCGATTAAATATGGTAACTTTAATAAGTTACCATATTTAATGTATATACGATATAATATTAATATTTTTATAGTGATATTATAAAATACATTTCAGAAGATGTTTTTTTTACATTTTAAATAGCATTTTATCACAATAAATGTTTTAAGCTAATAAATTTAATCAACCATTTATAAATATCCTTATTATATATATCCTAAATGTTGTGCACCTATTATTGGTGGTCGTATAAATTGATATAAGTAAGTATAAACAAGGCTTTATGTCATCATGACATTGACATAGATACTATTTTTAGACAGCCGTATTTTGATCGTACATATTTGTCCTGCCTGGATGTATAGATTAAGATATAAAAAGTATAGATTTTATTGAGTAACCTTCAAGGTCAAGAAATTAAATCGACACAAAAGTAGAATCATGGAAAAACTATCGTTATTTAGACTGGTTACACGACCACTAAGAAGATATATGAGTTCTCCAGCAAGCGGATCTAACCAGAATAATGGTTCAATTGCTCCAAGATATAAACCCAGCGAATTTCAAAAGTTTATCCTGGTATGGACTAAAAAGTATAAAAGCAAAGCTGAAATTCCTCCATTAGTATCGTACGTATTTTCCTTATTTTTCAATTCCAAGAATCAGACTGATGGACGATAGAATTTAATGACTAAGAGACGTATATGACTGTTAGAAAACTAAAAAATCCCAAAAACTCATCGAAAATTGTTGCTATGTAAATAAATACCATTCATAAAAAGTATTATAATTTTTTGAACTAGTGTATTAACATAAAATTTTATTTATACCAAAATTATAAAGCTTAATATTTTTTAATTTTATATTCACGAACCTGGGATTCTTCATCTATTTTATAATTCATTAATTGCACAGCATAATCATACTACCTTTTTATGTACCCACTATGTCAAACCAAACTTATTTCCATTTGATCTTGGAAGTGAAACCACAGGACAAAACTGATATTGTATATTTATTAAACCATGCGTATTTATATATTTCTATTATTCTAGCCCAGATTTGATAGAGAGGTCTCGAAGTGAAGCCAGGATTAAGCTTTCTAATATATTAATGATATTAACAGCCCTGGCTAGTGTAGGAGCCATATTCGCTGGTAAAGCTGCAGTAAAAAGAGGAGAATCTGTTCACCAGATGAACCTAGATTGGCATAAGAAATATGAAGAAGACTTTAAAAAGAAAGAAGAGAGTGCAAGCAAGGCATAAAATTAATAACATATATTTTAAAATGATTTATAACACAGACTAGGTTTAGCTTGCTTTATATATTTTATTATTCTTCTAAGAATCAAATACACAATTTTAAAGCTTTGGACCAGTGTTTTATTTAATATGTTTTATGAATTAAATAATGATTGCTAAATTGGTTCAAGAATAATTTAAAGATTTTCCTCATGTTGTTTCCTTGGGTATATCTACTGGTACTGATTTCTTAAAAAGGATAAATGATAAGATATATCTTGACCATATTGGTATGATAAGATTTACGATAAATTAAACCAACAATTTTTTTATCAGAGTTAAAGCCCTATTTCATTGAAGCATGTATCAAGTAACAAGATTGATGTTACTGTCGCAACATGAAAATTGTGTTGAATGTCCTGCTAATACCATGAAGTGATAAATTATGAGTAAAAAAGATATCTTTTAATCCCAAAGTGAAGTAAATAAAATTTGAATGGCACTAAAATGTTCACATATGTAAAAGTTACATTTAAATATTACTAAATGAACTTTCTACATTTTTGTCCAATGAGACAGTGTGACTATAAACATGATTGGTTATGCATTAGAGATGCGCCGAATATTCGTTTTGTATTTGGTATATATATATATATCATCATTCTCTGCGGGTGAATATGCGTGTCCAGTTTGGCACCGCTCCGCTCATGCGAAGGAGATAGACATAGCATTAAGTGAGACAGACTAATTTAATTTATAATAATAATTAAATAAAAATAATCAAACCAAATGTATTCAGCACCATAACTGAATAATTCGGCAGATTTCGATATTGGCCAAATATGGCACGACAATATTGAAAAAAAATGATACATATATATATACTGAATAAAATACTAATATTCGGTGCATATCTATTATGCATTCAATACCCACTTATGAAATTATCCACCTGTGTGTACCACCACATGTTTTTCCACAAATTGAGCAGAAAATGGAGTGTCCTGACATTCTTACCCTGCTAAGAATTTTTTTTTTTAATATGTAATATTAAAATAATTGATGTCTTTGTTGTCATAATTCCATAAATCATAATACTCTTCAATGCTCCTTAAATTTTAAACTTGGGAGTAACTTGTAAAAATCTGTATACATTAAATATGTGCACACATATTTATTAAATATTGAAGTTGTTTTTTTTAGCTTCACATACATAGCAGAGTAGGCAGCAGCAATGTGGGAACTTAACTAATGGTTGAATGATGATGATATATATGTACTTTAATATTCTTTGGATATTTTGCTACTCAAAATATTTGAATTTTTTTATTTATTTTCAAAAGTAAATTACATTTACTAACATTTTAAATCCAATTGTAATATTCATTTGAATTTCATTATATACAACCCTTCATCATAATAATTTAAATGCAAACTTATGTTTTTGCTATGAAACAAATTTGGTACATTTGTAGCTTATTATAACCTGAAAAGATAAAATAACAACTTTTGCCTGATTATATAATAAAAATTATTCTTTTGGAAACCTCCATTGTGCAGTGGGTAGTGCCAGACATATGGTTGCAGGCCCAATCTAAACCTGAAGGACTGAATTATTTTTATTTTTCCTCTATTAAGAATAAGCACAAGTTGAGTTCTGCAATTAAAATGTCTCAAATATCTGGACACTAAGTAGTAAGCACCTAAGTAGTGGCTAATGTATAGATTGAAAAAAAACAAGAAAAAACTGAACACAACTAACTATTTATATATTTATTTACAGAAATTCCTTCATATTCAAATGCATGTTTATCAGTCTTCATAAATCATTTGGCTTATAATAACTTCTACATTTTTCCGTAAACAATTTTGTAGTCTTTTCCTTAATGACTTCCTCTACACTTAATTCTGTTTGTAACAAGCGTAGCTGTAAAAATACATGAAATTATATGAAAATCAGTGATATATTTTATTATTTAACAAATATATTATTTTAATATATAATTTAATTTATTATTAGGTAAAGTGAAACAAAAATAAAATACGAAAGAGATAACAAAGTAGCACCTTTCTTTGTTCTGTCTTCAGATCTCTTAATATGTCTATATTATCAGGAGTATTTTCTTTAGCAGCCTTTAATTTTTTAACACTTTCTGCTGTTGAAACAATACAATGTTTAATAACGTTTTCTCTTTCACTGTGGCCTTTTTGAATCTGGTCATACAAATTTTGACAAGCAGACGAGGCATCTATTTTATTTTTAAAAGATTCTGTGGGTAACGACGTATTTAATGAATACACTATTTTGTCATCAAGTACTCTCATCTTTTTTAAAACATCCTATAAACAAATAAATGTTGTTAAAATAAAGGTACAAAATATTTTAAGGTTATGTCGGCAAATACATGAGCCCAATACAAATTACTGACATAATGAAATAAAATTAAATGTAATTAATGTAATTTTGTTTTATTTTAGTTTACAAACCTGAAATTCTAAAAAGTCTGGACAAATCATAGTTTTGTTACTTATTTTACCCTGTAAAATAAATATGAACCATAAGACATAGAGAAGTTAAAAAACTACAGTACATTAAATGTGATGAAAAGATATTACGTCAATAAATTGAAAATCATATTAAGTATGTTTATATTATATGAGAAATTACATAATGTTTTATTATCATTACTTAGAAAATTAATAATTTTAATTACAAGACTTATTTGTTATTGACCATAGCCAAGAAAAAACTTAATATAATCTGTATGTATAGTGCTGTAATAATTTAAATCGATAAACTGATACATATCAATATGAGTCGAACATAAGCAAAAGTTTGTAATATACTATAATAATTTCTGTGATTAACAATAATAATTAATTTATGAACAATCTTAATTTGAACAAAAAAAATTATCAATAAAATGATATAGATAGATATCTTCAAAATAGAAAGACCTTTATAACATTATTATAAAAACACTATTTTACTAAAAATATATCTTGTAACATGCTATTTTACTAAAGTAGTATAATTTATTAAAAGTATACTTGTTTTCTCATTTTTTCTTAGGTAATTATAAAAATGGTAATCTGTCTGACAGTAAAAACGACGGATGTGGTTTCGATTCTACCACTTACAAGCTAATCGCAATGTCCTCGAAATATATCTTCACACTTAGCTACATCTGCCTGCTTTGCTATATCTTCTTGAAATACAGTAAGTATGAGGCAAAAAAAATGTAACAAATTGAGTTCAGTTTTAGTTCTTTATATGCGGAATTTCAAGCGTGCCAACTGAATTGAAAAAATCGACTAAATATTCGCATTTTGATGACAGTTGACGTTTGACAACTCGATATAGTTGTTTCGTTTCAAAACTTCTGCTTCTCTTTCTTTTCTAACAGAAGTCAAAATGAAGTACGTTTATATTCCAATTTTCTATTTAACAAAATCTTTTAAATCATATATTATTTCCTTGTGCATTTATGTTAGTATTACTGTGTAGTGACTTGATTTTATTATGGGTGTTTTATTTGCAGGATCGGACTTTGTGCCTACAGTGGTTACAAGATTTACCCCGGCCATGGCAAAACCATGGTTAAGGTAGATGGCAAGGTAAATAATATACAATTAATTTATTAGTGTCCCCAACCATTCGATTAATCACATTTATTAATGTTAAATATACTAAAGTTTCTCATTTAAACTACTTTTATTGCGATTGTTTTGACTACTTATTAGGTTATATGTCTGACTGAAATTCAGCTTTATCCCAAATTTCTAATTATAAAATTTACGTTTATTGTTTTACCGACCAAATTTAAATAATAAATATATATATACTCATTTTCAGACTTTCACGTTTCTGAATTCAAAATGTGAAGCCGCACATTTGATGAGGAGAAATCCTCGTAAAGTTACATGGACTGTTCTATACAGGTAATATAATTTATAGTTATATAATATAGAATAGAATTTTCATGTTAATATTATAATATTTAAAACAATGTATTTATAATCTCAAACATTGCACAACAAATGGCTTCCTGATATGATTAAATATTGTTTTATTAATACTGTTATAACCTTTTTTTACAGACGCAAGTTCAAGAAAGGCCAGGAAGAAGAACAGGCCAAAAAACGTACCAGAAGGACACAAAAATTCCAGCGTGCTATTGTGGGAGCGTCACTCAGTGACATTATGGCCAAGAGGAATATGAAACCTGAAGTCAGAAAGGCTCAAAGAGAACAGGCTATTAAGTAAGTTTACAAATAATTCATTCATATTTTTTTATTTGCATTGTAAACCAGATATTGTTAATTAGATGGAAAGTGGGGCATGCAGTAAGTAGCATTCCTCATGTTAGATAATTTATGTATTGTGTGGCAGAACTCAACCCCATGCTTTATCTTGTTACTAAAATGATGAAATTAAAACAACACATTCCCCTGAGTAAGCATTGAACTCTTGCTTTTACAAAGAGACTGTATATGTATGAGAGGCAGTTATCGTGCAGCTATAACTGCCTCTATCAATATAAATAATAACACCAATATTTTGTCATGTAGTGGTGTGCTTGTAACTTTTATTATAATTTTTTTTTTATATATTTCTAATATTTTGTAACTAACTTCAAAGGACATTTGTACATAGTTGAACATATTTATTTTATGTAAAGATTAAAAATCCTTTTTTTAATCTTTACATACTATTTGTACTATTTGTAATGATTAGTCTGAATAGTAAAAAAGTTGACTGAAAACAACAAATTAATAGTTTAAATTCATTTTATAATATAATATTATAAAAACGACTTTAGTAAACGCTAAAATGCAATTTTCTATTAAAAAATACAACTTACATAATTGAATGGATAAAAATGTACATTATAAACTTTCTCGGTTTGCATTTCCTTGTTTTAGTAGGTTAAACCCAGTATTGTAGGCCATTGGCTTGCTGAAAAAAAGTGTCTTAAAATTAAGTTCACTCAGCGTATCCTGCTATACTGAGATAAAAATATTGAAATATTGTAAAATTTTACAGAGCAGCCAAGGAGCAAAAGAAATCCACCAAAGCCGCAAAGAAGGCCACAGCTGCTCCTCCCAAGGCTAAAGCACCTCCTAAGGCTAAAGCTGCTAAAGTAAGCCAAAAGGCAGCTCCACGCGTCGGAGGAAAACGATAAGACCTTTGTAAAATAAACTATTAAGTAAAACACAAATTATCATCTTTTATTGTTACTACCTATAAAACTGAGTTACTAGGTTACAAATAGATCATTATAATTAAAATTTTCTCTGTTACTTAAAAACCAAACACTAGTTATTGCTTTATTATTATTATTATAATATAGAAAGCAACATACTTATGACATTGTAAGGTTTTTAGTTAGCTTCTCTATATATCTATTTTCCATTAATTAACAGTCTAAAAATTTGGAGGATCAAGTTGTATGAGAAAATATGATACATAATTTCGTATTGAAAATAGATGTCTTGTATATTTATTTAATTCAATAAACTATGTAAATAGTTTGTCACATAATATTGGTTATTCAATTAATGTGATTAAATTGAACGTCAGTTTCTCATCAAAATACATTTTTCTTATAATTTCCCCTTACTAAACTATTAATTTTTTTAAGATGGCAGTTTTAATTTTTTTTAAGTATGGTAGATTTTTACCGCTATAAATATTTTTTGCCTATAAAACTATTGATGAAAATCCAAAAATATAAAATACCCTACACAATGTTTCTTTACCATATACGATATCATTACACAGTAAGGCTATAATTAAAAAATAAAAGGCTATTTGAAATTTTGTTTACAATATTATGAAAAATGTTCATGTTATATAACAGTATGCAAGTTTAATTTCTTATTAGTATTTTTTTTAATTTTGTATACTTTTTTTATAAAAGGAATAAAATAAATTGTGTAACTTTACTATATATCTTTATTACATAATTCTTACACCTGCTGCTAAGATACAGTCGATTTTTTTAGCAATAAATTACTGGAGCTTGTATGAATGGCTATTAACACTAAAATTAAATTATAAAAATTTAAGCATTCTTGGCTAAGGTTTCAGCCTTGGCAATAACCTCTTCAATTGGTCCAACCATGTAGAATGCAACCTCGGGAAGATGATCGTATTCCCCTTGTAAGATTTTAGAGAATCCCTTGATGGTTTCCTCAAGAGGCACAAGTTTTCCAGCATGGCCAGTGAATACCTCTGCTACCTGGAAGGGTTGTGAGAGGAACCTTTGAATTTTACGTGCGCGTGCTACTGTCAGCTTGTCTTCCTCAGACAATTCATCCATACCCAAGATAGCAATGATGTCCTGTAGGGATTTGTAGTCCTGAAGGATCTTTTGGACTCCTCTAGCAACATTGTAGTGCTCGGCCCCAATGATGTTAGGGTCCATGATACGGGAGGTAGAATCAAGTGGGTCCACAGCTGGGTAGATACCTAACTCAGCAATAGCACGAGACAATACAGTTGTGGCATCCAAGTGAGCAAAAGTGGTAGCGGGGGCGGGATCTGTCAAGTCATCAGCTGGCACATAGATGGCCTGCACAGAGGTAATGGAACCCTTCTTTGTAGTGGTGATACGCTCCTGCATAGTACCCATGTCAGTGGCCAAAGTGGGTTGGTAACCTACAGCTGAGGGGATACGACCCAGCAAAGCAGACACCTCAGAACCAGCTTGGGTGAAACGGAAGATGTTGTCAATAAAAAGCAGCACATCTTGTCCTTCTTGGTCACGGAAGTACTCAGCTACTGTCAAACCAGTGAGTGCGACACGGGCGCGTGCGCCAGGGGGCTCATTCATCTGACCATATACAAGTGCCACTTTGGAGGTCTTGTCCTTGAGCGAGATGACACCGGACTCAATCATCTCGTGATACAAGTCGTTACCTTCACGGGTGCGCTCTCCTACACCAGCGAATACGGAGTAACCACCGTGCGCCTTGGCGACGTTGTTGATCAGCTCCATGATAAGTACGGTCTTGCCGACGCCGGCGCCGCCGAACAGGCCGATCTTGCCGCCCTTGGCGTAGGGCGCGAGCAAATCCACCACCTTGATGCCTGTCACGAGGATCTCCTGCTGTACGGACATGTCCACAAACTCCGGCGCTTCGGCGTGGATGGCGGCGGTCTTGTCGGTGGGGATGGGGCCGCGCTCGTCGATGGGCTCCCCGATCACGTTAATGATGCGGCCGAGTGTCTCCGCGCCCACGGGGATGCGGATGGGCGAACCACAATCGTGCACGGGTTGTCCGCGCACGAGACCTTCAGTACCGTCCATGGCGATGGTGCGAACGGTGTTTTCTCCCAAGTGCTGGGCCACCTCCAGGACGAGCCTAGGGGACCGGTTCTGGACTTCCAGGGCATTTAGGATGGGAGGGAGACTATCCTCAAATTGTACGTCTACGACAGCACCAATGACTGCAACCACCTTACCTTGTCCTTTTCCAGCGGCTTTAGCAGCATAATCACGTTTGTTCGCAAGAGCTCCGGCAACCAAAGGAGTCTTCTCAGCTAAAGTATTGTTGACTACCGCTCTTGTGGCCAAAAGACCAGCTCTACCAACGGTAGAAAACATGTTCGGTTTTTGAATGTGCTTACGGGAATGTACAGTAGAAGAAAATTCTTCTTTTAAAAATTCTGTGCTTGTCGAAGTTTACGTAAGAGGAATAGTGACCATAATGTAAATATGCTTTTTATTTCATGTCTGCAGTTCCGTTTCACAAAATAAAACGTTGCTTATGGTCAAGTATTGAGTAATTAAAATAAATATATTTAATAAGATATTATAACTGCATGTTAAAGAATTATGCACATTTAATAATAAATAAAATCTGAATATTCGTTTTCGATGATAGGAAGCTCGTCTGATAGGTGGCGGCTGATAAAAATATTGGATAAAATTATATATTCGTCATAAATTAAAAACTGAACTGTACTAAAATTAATTATTACTGAAGTTTTTACGAAGTTTTGTAATTGCTCTTAAATAAATTGACAAAATGTTTTATGAATTATATTTACAGTCATACGGTCATATTATGTCATTTTTATCAGTTGTCAAATGTTGTCATTGATATTTGGAACTTTGAGTTCAACACGTTGATTTTATGTCTTTTTGTTTTCGTAAATATTTGTTATAGTAATTTCCGTATCTTCTGTATTTAAACCAAGAAAATGGAATACATAACACCAGACAGTGATTTAAATCCAAACAGCACGCGAGTGTAAGTTTATTTACTACATTGTTACAAAAAATAGGTTAGAATTCTTCTTTTTCAAAAATGACGAAATCACACAGAAAATACATTAACTGAAAGAGAAAAGAGACTTGAAAAGAAGATACTTTGTAACTAATAATAAAATAAGACAAAAATGTATTATTGATGTAAAACTCTTTTATTAATTGTGTTTTTTTCTTAGATTATGTTGTCAATGTGCTGTACCTATTGAAGCAAATCCCTCCAATATGTGTGTTGCTTGTTTAAGAGCTCATGTAGATATTACTGATGGCATTCCAAAGCAAGCAACTTTATTTTTCTGTAGGGGCTGTGAAAGGTAAAAACAGTTTTTTTTTTAATTCTGTCTTGCACCATTATTAGCAATTTTTAAATAGAATATATAAAGATATAATTTTTTGGAGATCTCATCCTAAAATTATAAGTTTATTTTAACTATTGTTATTTTAATTATATTTAAAATATAACAGTAAACAGTTTTATTTTAAATGGAAATTAAACCTTATATTCAGTGTAATGTTACCTTTTTTTATATTTCTTATTAGTTGATATTCTTCATAAAAATCATTATTTATATAAAATTATAAATAAGCTTAGTAACCTGTTTGTATTATGAAACTATACACAATGTTTCTAACTGTGTTGAGTATTATTTTTAAATGACCTATTAGTTATATGTCTACATTTGTTGATTGTGAAATAAATTTACTTTTAGATTAATAAAATATTTTCACTTCTTATTTCTGGCAAGATTTAAATCAGTGTTAAATTTGCCACTTAATGTCGTTCATAAATATGGGATCAATCTTTAGATGTCACACTCACTCATAATTTACATATGTGTGAATGGATACGGCATCTAAATGGGCCTTGCAAATTGTGCAGTTTGTGAGGAAAGAACTGTCATAAGGCCTTCAGTTTCTTTGCCTACTCTGTATGCTGGTTACTGAGTGAATACAGTGTACTTCACAACTTTGATATTTATTTTAGATACTTACAACCTCCGAATGAATGGTTAGTCTGTGCATTGGAATCAAGGGAATTACTTGCTGTATGTCTAAAGAGACTTAAAGGTCTAAATAGAGTGAAGCTTGTTGACGCTGGATTTGCTTGGACTGAACCACATTCCAAAAGAATAAAAGTAAGTATTTTTTGTGCTATAACACCTTCTGTGCAATATCATTAATATTGGCAAAGGCACAGAGTGTCCTAACACTAAGTTTACATACGTTGTTTCTTAGTATTCTCAATGACATCAGAGTATTACTAAGATCATGTGAATTTAATAATTAATTTGTTAAAAGGTTATCTTAGCGTAGTAGTCCAGTATCTCACTGTGAACACCATGGTAGGGAGTTTCAGCTCAATTTGTAAAAATTATTATTGATTTCTCATTTCATCACACTATAACATCAAAGGGATGTGTTGAGATTTTCTACTCAATGCATAGTGTCCCAAATTCAGGCAAAAGGTATAAAATGGAGAATCTATACACTAATTTCTTTCTGCCTACCCAGCTACATGTTTGTATTTTGAATTCTGATGTACATGTTATTCTGATGTATAAGTTATATTACTGTGTAGTTTTATCTAAATCTGTTTTGTAGTTTTGTTTGAAAGCAGATCACATATCCATCCTCACAAACTTATATTTATAATATTAGTAGGAATAATACAGTGTTTCTAAAATAAACAAAAATATTACAGGTGAAACTAACAGTACAAGGTGAAGTAATGGGAGGGGCAGTACTCCAGCAGACATTCATAGTTGAATATGTAATACAACATCAGATGTGTGACGCCTGCCATCGTTCCGAGGCTCAGGACTACTGGCGTGCATTAGTACAAGTTAGACAAAGGGCTAATAACAGAAAAACATTTTATTATTTGGAACAATTGATTTTGAAACACAAAGCACATGCTAATACGCTTGGAATTAAACCTAAACATGGTCAGTTGTAAATTGTTGTTTCTTTTATAATTATTTTATTAAAAAGGTTGTTTAGTATAGAATATCTATCTTTTCAAATTTTTTTTAACACCATCTATGTATATGTACTAATATTGTAAAGATGAAGAGTTTGTTTATTTGGTTAAATGCACTAATCTCAGGAATAACACATTGGATTTGATAAGTATTACATGGATGTACCTGCAATCAGAGGTGCTTTGGACTCTTACAATGTCTCATAATACATTAGTAATTTACTCTTAGTAATTTACATTAAATCACGAGGTAACCCTCAAGTAAAGGCTAGTAATATATAAAGTTATAGATACAGTTTCACGCTGTATCCCGCACACAGCAGGGTAGGCAGAGGGAACTTAGTGTCA
>DWAO01000260.1:0-28864 GCA_018230605.1 Heliconius congener | reverse complement strand
CGGCAGAAAGTGGGGAACGGAGTGTCTTAACACTAGGTTCCCTCTGCCTGCCCTGTGTGCGGGATACAGCGTGAAGCTGATTTATTTTTTATTTATATGCGAAATAAAGCGTGAAGCTTAACGAAAAAACACATCAGGAGCTATGGTACCTACGAGCCCCTCTACTCATAGTGGACCTTGTAGCCGGTAAAATTATCCGTTACCAATTTTCGAGACATTGCGTGTATAGCGGCGGAACGCAGCGACATGTGGACAAAAGGTGGGGTACCTATTATCTTAATACCAGGACGAGAAAATTACAACATCCCAACCCCTCCAGTGGATATCGAAGTTACAACAATCGTGTGTATTCAATTCAGATACTGTTCTACGATGGATCATTAATTATTAGCGTATCGGTTAGAAACGATGTCAATCCTTTCTAAGTAACCGCTAGAAACCTTAAATATCTGTGTGATTTCATCGTACCGTAAAGTGTTGTAAGATAGAGATGACTCATTTAGATTTAGTTTTAAGAGAAAGTGATGAAGTTTAGTACAGTTGTAGTCTGTATCTTTTCCCGTTCCCGTATGAATCTCAATAAATCTTCTCTTAGTGCTCTTTTAAAATTTCATCTTTCTATGATCTCTTCAGATTCCTCCAGACTCTATCTTAAAACGCCTGCTGGGGAGCAAGGGCACAAGCGTACTATTGTAAATGCGACAAGGTTGTGGGTTCAAATCTCTCTCGAAGAAATAAAAGGAGTCAATATTTTCAACTCTTCGCTCTAGTAACGACACTTAGCGCGGCGATGAGTTTTACCATTCAACATGCGATACCTGCAGAATTTGGCGCCAAAAATGGAACGGAGTGTCCTAATACTAGGTTCCCAGGTCCCTTTTGCCTCCCCTGCTATGTGCGCTATAAGTTAAAAAAAAATCTATTCCGCGTATTTCCCGCTGTGTGTTATCTGACAGTCACTCATTAACGGAATTGTTTAGATAATAAAGGTGTAATTTTTAAATATATTTTTCTGCAATCCATTTTAGTTTTTAGATACGTTTCCTCTAATGTACGTACGTACTTATAGGAAACATTTGTAAATGTAGTAAAATTGTAGAACATAATAATTATTAAGTTAATGTTTTTTTATTTTTTAATACAAAATTGGATCGAATTGAATTGAATGGAATATATATAATTGCTTAAAACTAAAAAATATGTTATTATAGAAAAAACTATCATTATATCTTTCTTTCTTTCAATGTATAAATAATATATTAATACTGACAAAATCACATACATAAGTAGTCTGCCATAGAAATAAGTCCGAAACGTTAGAAATGTCGAACTTCAATACGTTTAAAAATGTAATGACGGTAAAGCACAGTACTGAGGTTTATTTAAGAAAAAAAATATTCCACTGCACTCTGCTACCAAGTACCTAGTCTTCTTTCTAAGCCACGTAACGACTGCGATGCGATATCGATACGATCCCTTATGTATTTGTATATGTAATAAGAGATAATTTCAACTGAAATTTTTGATCTTAGATATAAGGTTCTTTGTTCATAAAATAAAAATCAGCTTCATTTTGTATCCCGCATACATCACGTTAGGCAGGGCAACCTATTGTTAAGACACTCCGTTCTTCACTTTCCGCCGATGTTTTGAGGCATTGTGTGTTGAGTGGCGGGGCATAACGCCTTGGTTCCAGTGCGAAGAACAGAACAGAAAATATTAAGTGATAATAATTTATTCCCTCGAGTGGGGATTGAACCCAAAACAGTCATGTTACAGTCGCACCCTTGTACCACTGTGGATCGACGGAGTTCAAAATCTGGAAGTAAAGAAAATTTACAATTTCCGTTGCCCACAACGTTTAATCGTATTCGATATATCGTAGTCGCATAGTATAAATGTATACTTATCTTTTTAGGTAAAGTACATTATGCAGGCTGTACTGGCGCACGTGTGCGAATAAAATTTTATTTGGCCACTATTGTTTTATGCAGTTAAGTGGGAAAGACACCAGTCTATGTTCGATACTTCCAATAAGAACAAAAGGGTTTTTATAAGAAAATGTAACAAGATTAGAATTTCGAATTTGATAAGAGAGTGTGGCTCAGTGGTCACGATGCTCGATCGGTAAATAGAATGCGCAGGTTCAAGTCCTGCTACTTAAAATGTTTATACGTTTTTTTACTTTGTGTGAAATAACACTATATAAATCTTTTTTTGGTCTCAGTTAAATTTAGTGACACTTTAAGTGGCCAAACCATAGGATAAACTTATATAAATTCTAAATAAATTAACATGTATATTAAATTTTATTCATTTTCATTTATAATTCTTAATTAATTTTAATTTAATTTTTCATCTATATACGAAATGTATTGTAAAATAGATAAAAATGAAATGTACTGAGTGATGAAATCCAACTTCACTTACCTGATTTTGAATCGAACCCACAACCGTCGCGTTTACAATCAATCGCTCTCCGACATTTTTCAGGCCTTTTACCTCAAATAACACAACATATAATACAATTTGTTATTAACACCCACTATTTTAATTCCAGGTAAGGCAGACAAACACAGCAAAACAAACATCCGAACGCAAGGTAAACGTGTGAACAGCGACCAAATCGAATTACCAATTAATAATGGATTGTCCGGCTTGATTGATTAATAATATAAAATCCCGCCGTCCGTCTGTCACGTTACCAGTGATTGACGTATTGACGCATAGTATTAATTGACACAAAGCATTTACTTTTAATTGTGGCTTCGTATTGTCGTTTGCTGTTGGTTTTGTGTTAACGAAACTAAATATGCAATTATAGTGTTGTGTTATTTTTTTTTTTACCGAAATTGAAATTTATGTAGGTAGAGATAGTAGCTTTGCTTTTTACTATATATTTTTTTTGAGATATTATACGCTGGTTAGTGATAATAGTCGTCGGTGTAGAGGCCGTTGTGGCCCGATATTACAAGAGTGTGACTGTAAACTGTAAAAAATAAACTATATATTTTTAGATTCACGCTATCTTTAGCACATAGCAGAGAGAACTTGGGAACCTAGTGTTAAAACACTTTCGATTCCACCATTCCGCCAAATTCTCGAGGCATCGCGTGAGTGACGAAACTCAATTCCGCGCCTTGTCTCGTTACCAGAGAGGGGAAATTAACTAAAATATTAAAATATTTTTCTCGAGTGGAAATCGAACCTACACCGCGTCTAGGCCACAACTGGCCTTAAATAATTTAGTTTATCATTATAGTTTACATAAATATGTCACGGTACGTACAGTACAGGTGGTTAAGTCAAACGCGTTGAAGGCCGTCGCAACCTTTTCAACTAAATATCAAGGAATGATTTGTGTATGTAATTTATTGCGATATTTTCCATGTTGTATTAAAAAATATATTATTATTTATGATATAAATGTTTTTATTAATAGTTTGTTTTAGATAAGGAAATTTAAATTTCCTTGTGAATGAAAGTATACATTGACTGCCTTTTTAATACGAAGTACAGCAATGTATAATGGACGTCCAAAAATACAATTTCTCATTATTAATAAAAAATTAAAAAGTATATTTTTTAATGAAGACAAGTATTTTCATAAAACCATATACAAAACGACTATTATGTACTAATATTTTTTATTAGGTCAAAGTTAAGGAAAAATCATATAATATTATATATTCTGGTTTTTTTTTAAATACTTTAATTCTTTATAACTACGGAATTTAATCATAAAACCATAAGAAACTCACAAATTTTCCTATTAGAAATAAAACCAACTGAATTTTATTGCAAATAAAATAATTTAATATATATCTATAAGGTAAATGAGGTCGAGGACCTCTACTTTTCAAGCTTGATTGATTTTTTATTGACAGATACCGTCGCGCTACTTTGATACTAGTAAAAATTGCAGAAATAGTAATGCTGGCGAATATTTTCTTTTAAACGTAAGATTTGCCCGTTCGCTTTTCTCGTCAACCTCCGATCGCTTCGCTCGGTGTTATTAAAAAATATATCTTTTTATATATATATATATATATAAATATGATCGTCCCTTAAATCCGTCCCTATATAAAATAATTTAATATATATCTATAACGTAATGAAGGTCGAGGACCTCTACTTTTCAAGCTTGATTGATTTTCTATTTTTTTCTTATATTTGTATTGTTACACTTACGACAGTCAAGAACGATTTTCTAGATTTTAATTTTTAAATCTTTTGAAAAATAATAAATATTACTTTAAAAAATGTATACTAGAATAGTGAGCTATATAATTTTTTTATCCATCTATCCATCATTCATTGCCTAACATCCGTGAGCCTTCACCCATCACTCGTCACCCGTCATTCATACTTTATTTATCAGACAAAATCTCGTAATACATTTTAAAACCAAAAAAAATTTGCTTAGTAATTTTATTTATTTTTTAAGCTAAATATTAAATTCACTAATTTATATTAATATTTAGCTTTAAATACGAAAATTTACCTTACATTTGAACCTCTGACGTTTACAATAGGACCTTTATGTTACGTTTATTCGAAGTAAAATAATACATAAATATATACTTATATTTATAGCAGAAATTACATAATATCATTCTAAGCAAAATAATATAATATAATGTTAGTACCAATCAATCAGCTGTCACGGCTGAAAGGTAAACAAGGAGGTCAAGGGCTTTCCCTCCCTGTTCGGACTTGATTGATTCCTTATTGACGTATGAAGAGCGTGCGTTTTGATACTTGAAGGGTATATTTTTTCTTTAAAATAAATATAAATAATAATATGTAAAAGAATATATATTTATACATGGCAGGGAAGGCAGAGGGAATCTAGTGTTAAAACTCAAAAAACTACGTTTCCCATGCACCGTCTAATTTTTGAAACGTTACGTGGTGAATAGCAAAATTCCACGTCAAGCTTTGTTTTATTATCAGAACGAGAAAGGACAATAATCCCCAAGTGGGAATCGACCAGCAGTTTGTAATAAAAATAATATAAGAATAACGGGAACAACTTTTAATATAATTTTGGTGGACAAGTGATGAAAGATAACTCTAGTGACAAATAATATTTCTTTTTCATTTAGTATTTGACATAGTCTATATTTGATATTATATTGTATGTTTCGTCTGCATTGTTAATTTCTAATTTATTTGATTGATCGCTGAGATGGATGATCTCAAGAACTGCTAGATTGAAAAAAAAATGTTTTATACTTCGTTTATCGATAAAAGTTATATTACACGTGGATCAATTTAATGGCAAAGCCAGTAGAACACTACGAAAAACAACAACAATAGTTTAACACTATGCAAAATTTATCACTGCCATTTTAAAATTACACCCAGTCTATTAATTTTGAAATATAATTTCTCACGAACACTCAAGAGCCAGAGACTCGAGGCACGTCAGTACTAACATTTGCCAAGTCTATTTGCAATGATCAAGACATTTTAGACTGTCTATATGAAATATTAATACTCATCACACTGTGGGTGATTGACGGCTGTCTTCGGGATATATCCGTCACGGCACCTCTCGCGTCCCCGAGGGGGTGGAAACCACCCTTGAGCGAAATGTCTAAATCTTTGCGATTTATTGATTGATATATGTATGAGCTCGTGTGTATGGGTTTGAAGTCGAGTGCTAGTTGAATATTTGTGTGTATGGCGTAAATGAGAATTGAGTTGATTTCATTTGATTTGATGTGAGGTATTGGAATTAATTTGTGCTGAGTCTTGTTTTGTTTTATTTAAGGGAGGAAATGTGATGGTTTTTAGATTTTTATTTATTTTCTATGTGATTGTTAGGAAAGTATAATAGACGTTTTTTCTACATTGTCTAAAAAATCCTGCATATAGTAGAGTACGCAGAGAGAAACCTGGTGTCAAGACACTCCGTCTTCTGCTTTCATTTATGAAATTGCATAACACGTGCCAGACTATCTAAAACCTTTTAAAAACAACCAACATTTCAAATGACATCAAGAAAAAACATCTAAGAGAATAAATATATATACAAAAAAAAATGAATCACTTAAAATTTCCTAAACGTCCAAACTTAATGATCCCTCATATAATAATTAGATATTTAAAATTTCCGCTCAATACGAAATATAAGGTGAATATCGGTACAAAGCGAGTCGAGGCGAGGTGCTAAGAGTGAGACCTCCCACTCGACGAGACATCTGTTACCTATTTGTCAAACATCGTTTACTATTTTCGTCGTAGTTTCGTCGGTAACGCTGTGTCCATAGTATAATAGCATATTTTTATATATACAAATTCACTTGCGTGTAAGAAAATTAAGTTTGTATATTATATTTTAGGAGTTTTTATTATGTATGTATGCCGTCAAGGCGCATTCTGTAAGCGCGATGGTTGTAAATTCGATCCCCACACTGTGAAAGGTTCTTTTAGCTTCACGCTGTATCCCGTGTATAACAGGGTACGCAGACGGAACCTAGGAACCTAGTGTGAAGACAATCTCTCTTGAGAACCTAATATAATGACTCTCTGTCAAGATATTTCCGTTTGGCTAAATAAAATATGTAACCATTCCTTTAAAAAAATATTTTCTTTAGAAACATCAGGAGTTGAAATTATATTTCTTTACATTATTTCTGTTCAATAACATTAAACATAATTATATATTATAATCCCCTCATAACTCAAAGATTAGTGATAAAGTGAATGATCTACACCAAATGTTTCAGTTAATAATTTTAATTATATTGCTTAATTGCATTTAAATCTACCGTATGTGATAAAAAACAATTAAACTTTTATATATGCGTGCATAGCAGCTAATGCTTAGGCATTCTATTACACATTTATCACTACTAAATTTTAAGACATTGTGTGTTGAGTGGTGGAACTCAGCGCCGCGCTCCATCTGTCAGTATAGAATACTAGTAAATAAAAAAAGTATATAATCATTCCTCGGATAAATTACTATTAAGAAAAAGAAAAAAAAAATGTAAGCTCTTTATGACAACGCCTTTACAAACACTATCTATACAAATCTTATCGACGCTTACTCTTTAGACACAGAAGCGTTTTTACTACGACACTTCCTTTACTTTAGACACCACGATGACAAGTGTTCATATTAAAATGTAACGAACCCCTTATTCCGTAGTACGTAAGTTCAAATTCAACATTACAAATTTATAACTCGTTTGACTTACATCGAATGCATTTCCCATATGTCTTATAGCTTTGTGATAAAGTTTAAAATTATATGATTGACAGATTTTGATGTGGTTTGCACATTTCCAAGGTTGTTTTGATGGAGTGGCCCGTCAATTAAATAGTCGAGCGTTCAGCATGTCTTCTATATGATTGAGTGCAGTTATGCAGATTTACTTTGAAGATACGGTGTTGTGTCTCAGCCTCTTTTTAGTTATTTGATGCACTTTATAATAATAATTTGTATGTATATAGCATGTATGAATGTGTATGTTGATTGTTTTTGTTCTTTGTGCGTATTAAAAACTCATGTTGTGTGAATTTAGCGACTTAAGACTCACTGTCTTGAATGCTGACGAAAACTTGAAAACGGAGTGTCTTTATTAGCGATTATCTTTCTCCTTCTTCGCGGGAGACAGAGTGAAATTGAAATAAAATCAATAAAGTAATTCGTTAAAAACAATTGGTCTCTGGTAGCACAATACCAACAAACAAGTAGTTATTATATATAAGCAACCTCCCTTTAATACAGCCTTAATTTTCTGTCATACAATCAAATTATTCTAAACAAACTTGGGGGATAAAAATCGATGATAGGCATTGTCCGACCCACGTCGACTTTGAGCTGTCAAGTTTGATTGAATCAGTTGAGTGACATTAGTAGTGATAGAAGTGGCAAAGAATGTTATTTAAAAAAATCGTCCAGAGGCTTTCAGAGCAAAGTGTCTGACTGTAAATATGATGATTGTGAGGTCGATTTCCAGTCGGGGTAATGAATTGGTATCAAGATTCAATGCTAGGTTGAGTTCCGCCACTCAACATTTAATGCTCCGGTAATTGAGCACAAGGCTCTGGCTGTATCGATTAATATTGATTTAATTTTAAAGTTACCCGTACATTATTTTCATTCTGTATAGTTTGTTTATATTAATAAAGCAGAAAGCAGTAAGTGATGTCAATTATCGGTTTAATAAACGTTTTTTTTGTTTAATATAAAAAAATGCAAGTTTAATACATACATACATATTTTTTTACAAATTCAATTTAAAAAATCTTTTGATATTGAAGTAAATATTTAGAAATAATGAAATTGATTTTAAACAGCCACTACACAACTAAGAACAAATCGCAGCAAACGTTCCGTTTCAAAGATAATAATGTTGACCAAAAGTCACGGAGCTTTTCTATTCCAATGTTTATTTTACTCTGTTGTATAACTTAAAGGATTTTTGCTTAGTTTTAGTATTTCTGTGTATCTATTTCTTTCTACACACTAAGTATTTTCTACTTATGTTTTTTTAGTTTCACGTGTAAATAAAAATATTAAATAATTTATTTTCTCCAGTTTTCCAACGACCTTCTATAAATGTTGATGTAATATATTCGGATTCCTTTTATAATTATATCTTATTACATCATAATATTTTTATATCAGAGCATAAAACCCATTGTTACAAAAAAGATCTAGTAATTAAAATGAAGAAAAAATCTTATTCTTATATAAGATTTTTTCTTCATTTTAATTACTCACAACTTTTGTTGCAACATTCTAATGATATTTTAAATATACTAGAATAATATTTAATTTAAGTAAGCAATTAAAAAAATAAAACAATGTATATGTCTCCTAGCTGACATTTGAATGTCATTTCTACCCTCCACAATACAAACCCAAGTGAAATTAAAAATCCGACTTACAAACCAACTTAAACTAAAATAGAGACAGTCATGGCACAGTGGGACTACGACTGATTCTAAGCGTGATGATTGAATGTTCGCTGTCCAATTGGGGAAATTACTTTATTTTATTAACTTTCATTTCCACGCTATGGGAGGCATAGCGCGGCGTTGTGTTCCGCAATTCAATACGCAATGCATCACTCTGTTTACCATGCTATACAAAAAAAGCGTAAAGTTGCATTTAAAATTAATAAAAAATACCAACATTATTATATTAAAAATTAAACTGAAACCAGCAAAAACAAACAAAAAAACGCCACCATAAATAAAAAGACAGGTCTATTCTCTACAAAGGGCTCTGTAAATGCTCGTAAAGCGGACAAAGACGTCTGCGTCCGTCTGCGCGCGACATCTGAGCGACGTGTGTCCCCCCCGCGACGCTCCGATAATGATGTTAGAGCGACTTTGTCCCCTGACCGTTGCTTGGTTTTGTATTGTTTTCTGTTCAATTTTAAGGAGTTTTTTTAGGTAAATTAAGAGATTTTTAGTTATTTAGAATGTCTGATTGTACGTAGGTTAGGTTAATTGGGTTGATAGAGCGCGGCGTTGAATACCGCCTTTTAATATACAAACTTAACACACAAAGTAACGATAATTAGGTGGAATATAGAAAATGGAGGGCTGTAACACTGAGTTCCTACTGCCCAGGATAGATAAATGAGCGATATTTCCATCCTCTGCGATGCTCCGATATGGATGTTTGTGCGGCTTTGTACCTTGACCGTTGATTTTGATATTGTTTATCTTTAAATTTTATATTTTTAAGTGGTGTTCTGCAGTTTAAAAATCCCGATAGGTACATTACGAAAAAAGTGATGCGCAAAGAAAGCGAATAGATTCATATATATTGTTAATCTCATTATATGTGAAGCAAAGCAAATAATATAAAGGATTTCATTGATCCAGTGACATACATACTTTTTACTACATAGAGACAAAAAATATTTTAAAGATAAAGCATATATAATTAATAGTTTAATGCACACTATGAAAAAACTTATAACTTATTACTTTGACAGAATTATGACGAAGTATGTATGATTATCAAAAGGTCACATGATTAGTAAGCGTGTGCTTATAAATACGTTATTTTTATATATTTAAAAAAAACTTTTGTTAAGCTAAATATTCTATGAGTACATACATACATGAAAAGTATACTTTGAATCAAAATAATATTTTTTATTCGAAATCATAAAAATATTAGTAACCAAAGAATAACCTAAAAATCATTAGATATACAAACTCACATATTAATACAAATCAACAATATAAAATTTAAAAAAACATAAATAAAATAAAAAGTAAATCTAAGTAAAACACTCAGTACATTAGAAAACGTCTACACGACAAATAAATACCTATTCTAGTTGAGCTCAGTCTGTAAATTGTCTTCAAGAGCTGACCACCCCCTTTATAGAGGGGGGTAGGGGGTACGAAGCGGGGTGGGGACTACCGTATCCCCTTTCGTCTTGCTTATGACTGACAGGCGGACAGCTTGAGTGATTGAGAGTGACTCGAGGTATAATACGCTCTTGTGAGATACCACATTTTACTTATAAAACGTAGTAACTGCATGCCGCGTCTAAACAATTGTGAGATCTGTGACTTGAGTGTTACGGTCGCGTTTTCCATACAAAATAAAAGAGATACGTTGAAATTTTATATAATAAAATATGCAGTGTTATTATGAATTAAAATATGATGCCGTTTTTAATGCAAGGTGCTTTTGTAAATTAGATGCATAACTCGATGTTTCAGACGATGCAGTTGCTGGCTTGTGGCGGTGAATGTATTTCGTTTTTGCCTTGATTATATATTTTGTATTTTACTTCTGTGAAGGTGTTTTGTTATCAAAATAATAATTATAAGGCCGTCTCAGTTCAGCGTTACAGCGTCAGACTGTCAACGTGATGGTTGAGGATTCGATTCTCAATCGGGGCTATCAGTTATAGATGTATTTTTTTAGATTTTTTTAGACTTCTATGTATAATATAATTTTTTCAGACCTAATTGCACATATTATTAGATATATTGTGGGTGTTAAATGAAGAACAGTGATTATTATTACTAGATAACATATCTCTTAAGCGAGAATAATACCTAAAGGTATAGAAAGACCAAAAAATGATATGCTTATTCATAATGTATTCTACCCAAATATATATTATAATTTAATAATTTTTTAGCTTCGCACTTTATCCCTAGCCAGAGCCTAGGGGTAACCAGATAGTACGGAGCGCTAAACGCTCTGCATACCTCCCTCACATATCCACTGTCCTCTATATTATTATTTTACTCCCAAAATCAATTAGAACCGACAACCATCGTATTTTATCTATCACCACTGTACTGTGATAGCGTTAATATATACAACATAGCCTATTATTATATTCGCAATTAATACATCACGAGATAGCGATCGGGCACGCAATTCTATCAGTCAGTACGGACAGGTAATCCTGGCGGAACCTACTTCATGTAAGGATGGCTGTGTTATTCTCTTTTTGTTAATATACTCTCAGTTTATTTTCAGGAATAAACTATTAATTATGATATTTAAGTATAATTTGTTAATGTAATATATTTTTGTGTATATTGAGTAGTGGAACTCTGCGATTTGTCTAGTTCTGGTCAAAATGTCTTTAAGTGTTCAATAGGTATAAATACTTTTACTTATGAAGATAACTTGTTGGTTTCACTTTTTTATTCGCTTAATGGGAAAGACAGAAAGCCTAGTTTCAAAGCACTCCGCTCACCGCTCCAATTCGAGACATTGTATGTAGAGTGACGGATCTTGACGCCACACTTTCATCTTACAAGAACAATATGTTCCCAGGTTCCTAAGTGAAAGATAAAACGTGAAGTTAAAAAAAATAAATATAAAAAGAAACTTTTATCAGCTCTCAAAATGTATTCAGAAAAGTTCTTTAGTGTATTGTATTATAGCGAAACACAAAACACGCTGAGCCGGTACTACAGTTTTGATTGACATTGATTGACAATTTTTTAAAAATAAAACTATAGAAGAGCTTAATTGAAAGTGGATTATGTAGAATAAGCATTTCCTAGAATAAATTGCTTCATAAAGTTACTTTATAGCGCAGTTTTTGTAATAACAGTAATATAATACGAGGTCGTCGTTGGTTCAAATTTTTAAAAAATATATTTTTTTTTTGTTACCTAGACGCTGTATCCTGCATATATCAGATTATGCAGAGAGTCAAGTCACTTAGCTTTTAGCTGAACTCGTTAAGATATTGCGTTTTTAGTTTCGCAACTAAACTTAGCCCACTGTATTATCGTAGTGTTTACAGTCGCACGCACGGTTGTGCCTTGCGCCACGACGGGCTATCTGTAAACGCCAGGTTTGTGGGTTCAAATCCCGAGGGAGTGAAGTGGTATCGAGACAAAGCGCAGTTGCCCCACTCATTCTGCTATGTCTCAAAAATATCTGGGATAGTGGACAACGCAAGTAACTTAATGGAGACTGGATTTTCTTATGGTTCCTAAGTTCCCTTTTAGTGTCAGTAATGATACTTAATAATAAATTCCCAGAATAAGGAATCAAAGTTATTTCGTTGACAATTGAACGCTGTTCCACTACGCCATGATGGCCTCACAATATTTAATTCTAATGATTAAGTGTTCTGTGCCCTCTATTTTTTCATTATTTGCTACTTTTATTTTTACCTAAATATCAACTGAACTATGTAGAAATAGTGATGCCTCACTCAGTTCTTTTGTCATATTTTGAGTCACTAACCGACTTATCATTCACTTAGTTTAGAATAAGAACTAATATGATTTGTTCTCGTTCTTTACTGTGATATACAATTAAACATATATGAATATTTATCCACAATTTAACAATAAATTACATATAAATTGAACTCTGTTTGTAATTTAATAAAGCTCAATTTGCCATGCAAACCAAAATTTCATAAAGTTGTCCAACGTAGGTGTTTACATGATGATAGTACATTCGATTCGTAATATATCGGTTAATGCACGTTGTAAATAAGTAACTAGTCGTAGGTGGTTGCGTGTTCGATGCCCGCGTCTTGTAATCTTAGTGTGTGGCTCTATAAAGTGTCGCATTGGACATTTATATTGGTAGGGGATTTGCAAGTTGTCACTTGTTGTCTGGAAAAACAATAATGATCTCTATACAACTGTATAGGCAGGCATGTGACATCTACTGTGTGTACTATACCTATATATTAAATGAGAAATACGTGAATATAAATAGTTTTTTTTACAGTAATAGTTTTTTTTAAAGTTTTTTTTAGCTTCTGTATCCCGCAAGTAGGCGGAGGGAACCAGATGACCTAGAGTTAAGACACCTCTTTTCCATTAAGACATTCCGTTCCCCACGTTCTGCCACATTCTGGTGGCAGCGGCTGGGTAGCTGGCAGTACTAGAACGAGGAAATGGTAGTATAATTTTTTTTTATTTCCTCAAGTGGGAATCGAACCCACAGACTAACCGATAAAAAAAGTTGTTAGCAATAATAATGTAATTGAAGATGTTCCCTCATTTCACTTATTTATTAAAAAAAAAACATTTTATAACTATCGAACCGATACCCATCGCGGTTACGGTAAAATTCTGTCCAACTGCAACGATGATTATTGAATAACTGAAATACAAGAATTAATATTTCTTTATACTTAACATTTCCTCGCTCTGTTAATGAGGCAAAACGCAATACCTCGAGAATTCGAAAAGTGAGGAACGGGAGTGTCTCATTGCGAACGATTCGTGTCTTAACACTAGGTTCCAAGGTTCCCTCTGCCTACCCTATTATGTGCGGGAATGCTGTACGTGAATCTAAAAAAAATACAAGAACACAAAGCTACCTATTTAGTAGCAATTTAAAACAAAGTGCAAAGACCTCGGCGGAGCGACCTTTAGGCTAATTATGTCAACCGTCAATCACGTTATGATAGAATCGTAAGGTCTTTCGTCTCGGTCTTTACTACTTGTAATGCTAAATAAGATTTATATTATTTTTAGTTTATATATTATAATATTAACTAGTGATTTTATTTATAAATAAATAATAATATTGTACAAGAAAAACCGTGAAATTCTTTTTAGTGTTTCTCGTGTTTAGCTTCACGCTGTATCCCGCATATAGCAGTTTAGGTAAGGGAAACCTAGTGTCAAGATAATCCGTTCCCCGCTTTCCATTCAATTTTCGAGACATTGTGTGTTCACTGGCGAAAGTCAACGCCGCGCTTTATCTTATTATTATGGCGAGAAAATACAATTAATACTTTCTTCGGAGTCATATGGAATCCACGTCCGTCTCGATTATAATTAAACGCTGTGCCACAACGGCCTCTACATAATCTTTTTGATAATTAAACTGTTTAAGTACAAGCTTTAATTCGACTGATAGTGTTGGTTAGTGTGTGTGAAATCTCAATTTGATAAAGATCTCAGTGTCCGATTGAGCTGAAATTTGGATTACGACTTCAGTTCTGACGACAATAAAATTGCATATAAACAATATTGTTGTTAATACAAAATGGTTGACGCAACGAAATGGCTACAACTCATCTAACTAACATAGGTATCAAATGAAATGATTTCATTTGTAACATCAAAATCACCATAAAATAAATAAAAGCTAGTTTTGAAAAGTATTTTTTTTTATATTTTATTTTAAATATTTAGTTTTACTTATTTGATACAAATTGTAAATACTATAGATATAGTAGCGTTAAAAGCAAGGGAGGCCGAACGTCCCGTAGGCTAATTACTGGTACTGTCAATCAAAGATTGATTGAATCAGGGGTTCGCAGAGTCGATCCCATTTATGTGGATGCATTTATTTGCATTATGTAATTATTGTGAATATAGATTTTTTGTATATGTTTGTTTTGTCGATCTGTTTTTAAGTTTTGGCATGGTTTTAACCTGACATTCATAGTAATATCCATTTTATATTTTGAAAATCATTTATTAATAAGTCAGTGTAACTTTTAATAAAAGATATTCAAAATTAATAAATCAGTTCTAATAACTTTAACTTGACGCTGTGTTGCTCCTTTACATGCCTTCCTTCAATATAGAAAAAGGCAAAGGGAATCTAGGCTTTACCTGATGACAACAATGTCCAAGACATTCCTCCACTTTTAATCCGAAGAGCCTAATGATTAGAAACTTTCTTTTATTTCTGCACTTACGGTTGTGGAACTTAACGCTGCATTTAGAAAAAACTGGACCAATAATATTTTTAGAGTAAGAAATTATACGTTAATTTCGTATTTTCCATTTAGTAACATTAGTAGCGGCATAGTATGTGATTGTAAACGCGACGGTTGGGAGTCCGAATCCCACAATTAGAATTATTTTAACTTGTGTCTTAGCACTAGATTTCTTATATTTCCTATCCTGCTGTAGACGAAATACATAAAGAAAAAAATACAAGTAAAATCGCAAACAAAACCTTGTATAGTTATACAAAACGATAAAAATCGTTTTAAAGATTAGCGGCACATTAATCAAAGTATATTAGACAACTGTTTATTTACGATACCCATCTTTACCACCATATAATCCCATAAACTATATCATAGAAATAAAATAAAAATACCTATAGATAGGAAAAAATGAGAATTTCTTATCGTAGAAATATCAACTTTCTATGATTAAAGATTTTAACGGTATTTAAGAAAAATCTCCGGAACATGAGGATTAATGAAATGATCACAATAAATTGTGGATAAGGTGATAAAAATTATTTGTTATCAACGTCATAGATTTTATTTATTGTTTTTATCAATGAAAGTTACAAAGTCCACCTTTATCTGTTACTGCGGAAAAGTGTTTTTTTTTTGGCATTTGTAATGTTTTTATTACTTTTAAATAAAATAATCTGATCTGATAATGATATATTTTGAGTTTCTTGAGTTACTCGCCACTATAACTACCTCTTATTGAAAATATATTGTTTAGTTAGAAACCTAGAGATAAAATACTCCACCTCACTTTCCACTGAACGTTGACAGGCCTTGAATGGCGGAACTCAACGCTGCGCTTTGTATGAGAAAAAGCGGAATGATAATAATTCGACTCCAACTAACGAATCCAGCTCACAACCGTCGCAGTTACAATCAATCCTCATATAACATTATGCTTATTAAACTAAACTAAACTAAACAAAAACATTTTATCTCATCATCTCGCCACGTCACTCACGTTCCACTCCTACTGACCACTACTGAGAGAATATTATTTATTATTACTATAGAGATCTGTCCGTCCGCGTTACTGCTGGACTTCCTGATGTGTTGCACAGGTGCGTGTTGAGCGAAACGCGATTTATATTAAAATATTTTATAATTACTGTGTAACTGTGTGTATGTAGGAAACTATGGTGTAGGAAGATATATGTAGGTAGGTAGTTAGTTCAAATTCCTTTTAAATTTACCATATTTTATGAGGAACCGAAATGTCTTAATAGGAACAGAGTGTCTTAACTATATGTTCTCAGATTTCCTCTGACGTAGAAAACATCCACCCTTACAATCTTTCACATTTTAATATTATAAATGTATATTATAATGTAATATAAGATTTCATTTCTGAGCTCTATTATCAAAGTGGCGTTGCCACTCATTTCACATATCTTTAATTCGGCCCAAATGCAGAAAAGGGAGTGTCTTAATACTAGATTTATATAGAAAACTGTATAATATTCTCCAGGCAAAGGCAAGCCGATATTCCGCTTAATATAACACTGTATTATGCCTGAGTCGCTCGAGGATATAATGCATCAGTCATGCGCCTGAGTTGATTAGTTAAGTATCTTCCCGTCTTTTGCTTGAAATGTATAAACTTTTATAATATGTAAGAAGCTATAATTAGTGGTAGGGAACCTAAAGTTGAAACATTTTCCACAATTTTTTTAAGAAATTGCGTGTATTTTTTTAGCTTCGCGTCTTATCACGTACATACCTGGCACAGGGAACCTGGGAACTTAGTGTTAAGACACTCTGTTTCCTTTAAAACATTTCTGCTCATATGCTTCGGCGCCGTTTCCGGTGTTGCGTGTTAAGTGGCGGAATTCAACACCAAGCTTTGTCTTGTCCTCAGTGCTAGGAAATAGTTCATTTTCGAAAGGGAATCGAACGCGCGACCTTTGCGTTTACAGTCACATGCTATCTAAGACGGTCTCAAATAGAATAAAATGACAAAGTAAATTGTCCAAAGACATTCATTTTGACATAAACCACAAGTTTAAATGTTAAATTGTTAATAATATATTTACTTTTAAATATGTACCGCACATTGACAGTTTGACTTATTATAGGGTGTGAACAGGAAGCGATAAGCATTATTATTTACACCTACGAGTAATAAATAAAACTTACTTTAAATGTTAAAAAAGCAACATTTTATTATTAACAAAAAGACGTCTGGCTGTAAACGTACCGGTTGTGGTTCGATTCTCGCTCGGGGGAGTGAATTGCTTTTTCTTGCTCTGGGATCGAGTTGTACCCCTCAAGACTTGAAAATTAGACGGAAAGTAAGGAATGGAGCGGTGGAAATCAACTCCGCTTTTTGTATTGAACCAGAACCAGAGCAAGGAAGTGGAATGGAGTATTTTAAGAACAGCACAGAGAAACCTTTATCTGGATTTCCAGTTTGATTTCGGACTTCGTAATAGTATTTTTTGCCATTTCATAGCACATTCTAATAAATATGAATAATAAGATTTCTAAGATCATTTTACCATACAACGCGCAAAATTTGTGAATACTTTTATTCAAATTATAAATGAATAACGTTTTATTCACTACCTTGAGTACGAATCGAACCCACTATCATCGCATCATTAATAAAGATTAAGTAATTATAAGAAAAAAAACACAGCAAATTCTACGGCATAGTGCAACAGTACTAGATATCCTTCAGGTTAAGCCCTGAGGCGGCGGACACCTAAGAAGTCACCGGACTGACGCAAAGCCCTGACATGTGTCGCATCCACCCGAGATGAGATCTGCATAGCGTTTACCATATTATGTATAGGTGCCTGTGAATATTTAATTTATTACCTACTTTATAATTAATAATATAATTATTTGTCCGAATGTTTAAAATACCAAAATATTAAATCAATAAATTCGATTAATATAACTTTTAAGTCTATGTATATTTTTTGTTATATCTAGACGGATGATGTTAAAGCACTCCATCAAGGCATTACTCTCCGAATTCTAGATATAAACAATATTCAAATTTGGTTTTGATTGACGTAACCTAAGACCACTTTAGTCTCTCCTAATCGGTGAAATGAAATTACTCAATTTAAATTTAACCATTCTTCCGAGCAAATTTTACCCGCAACTACCTCGAATACAGTCAGAAGCTGCCACCAAGATAGCCACAAAAGATTAATTCAAAGAATAATTTCATAGCAATCCCAGTACTTGCCAAGCGATGCAATTCGTCTGAACCATGAAGGATTAGTATCAACAAAGCCTCTCGTCAACGGAGGCTGAGTGACGTTTATCTCGAGACACAGCCGACCGCTTAAGAAGAAATTTTAATAATATGAAATGTTACTTTTGAAATTTTCGTTTTTTATTTGGTTATATCGAATATTCATTTTTATAAGAACGGCGTTGAGTTCTGCCAATAAACACGCGGCGCACAATTCGGTCGGAAAGTGAACAAATTGACCTAACATAACATTGTCTCTGTCTGCCCTGCTATTCTGGATAAAACGTAAAGCTTTTGATAAAAGGATGCTTGACATCGATCATCACGTTATACTGTCGAGCCTAGCGTGTGACTACAAACGCAACGATTGTGAAGTCGATTTCCACTTGGGGAAGTGAATTATATTTATTTTATTGCTCGGTAACAAGATTCCGATAACAAGTCAAAGTGTGGTGTAGTTAGTAGAGTCCCACTCAACGCAATAGAGCCCGCACTCTACACGCAATATCGTAAAAATTGAGCTGAAATTGAAAACCTCGTCTTGACACTAGTTTAAGCCAAATGAAAATATAATATTGCAAAGGACTAGCTCGAACGAATCGTACTATAAAGCCGTTTCAACCTAAAAACTACTTAAAACTATGATACAATAAATTACAAACTTAATACCAAATGCCTATCCTGCACATATTTTTGTAGGAATCCTCTGGCTTACTGCACCTACTACCTACTACTATATTATACTAATATAGTAGTATAGTACAGAAGAGACAATTCAAGACTGCATTGAAATGCAAATTAATGCACTTCTTTAACGCGGGCTCATCGTTATTGTGCTCTTGGGGCACCTTCAGTCTGGTTATATCTAATATGGATCCATTTTGTTGGAACCGTTCTCTTTGTCAGCTACCGGTTATATGGTACGAACTTACTTTAAATTGCATTGTAATGTATGGAGGTGGTGATAGTGTCGAATACGTGAACGTTGTCGGGTCTTAGTTGGGGATCTCAGTAGATACAATAGTAGTTGATTCAATACCCACTCAATATGTAGTTGGCCAAAATAAGGAAAATACTTGATATATTCTCGTACTGTTAGTATACTACAAATAACTTATATTGATCAATGATATTTTTGGCGTCAAGTCTTCACACTAGGAAGGGAGGCACTAGGTTCCCTTTATCAACCCTGCTATATGTGGGATACAGCGTGAAGCTAAAATAAGCATCTCTATGTTGTCTCAACCCAGTTCAAATTAGGAAAATCTAAATTTGAACACAAACATTGTTTAAATATCAAAGATCACATTTAACATAGATTTAACAAAATAATAAACTGCCCGTTATTTAACTTCCCTGTCGTTCGTGTTTTGAAGTTGGTCTGTAATTGAATGACGTAATCAATAAATTGTTTTATCAGTCTGATTGATTGGCAACACTGTGGAGTCACGGCCGATGCTAACTCGCTCTTCTTGCTATGATTTATTACTTTATTTCCAACTAGCTTTGCCCGTGACTTTGTCTGAATCGGAAAGTATTAAGTGTTTTACTTAGGAATTGATTCAAATAAAAAATGTTCAGGAACGTTTGCCAATAGTGAATCGGTTAAACCGATTCTGAGATTAACATCCTGAAACGCACACAAACAATTTTTGTTTTAGTTTTCATTATATTGATAAATACCCCCAATAATCATATTTCTTATATTTAATCCATGTACAGACAGCGATCAATTACATTTTTACTCGTACAGATAGATATACGTCAATCCATCTTTGAAGCATGTCCTTCCTTTTAAGGTATCGATAAGTTGTGAATTTTAATTCAGTTCTCATGTCCTTACTTTGCCCGATTAATTACTAAGTATCACGTGTTCGTACAAGATGCAGATCTTATCGGTGTTTGTTCCATTACAAAATACTTGGGGACACGAAGTCTTGAGGAGAACCACTTTTATTGATTCAATTGTGCAAATCTTAATGGAAGATTGATTGGTGGTGATGAAGTTTGGTTTGTTTATTTTTGGTTTTTGATGACAAATTATTAAACCGAATTTATGTATTTTTAGATTTTGGAATGCACTAAGATTAACGTTGGAGGAAGGCACAGAATCTAATTGTAAACGTGTCGGTTGTTAGTTCGATTCCCATCCGGGTGTTGTTTTGTGCCTATTCTGCTCTATATCGAATACAGTGCGGATAACAAATATAAATAAATAATTTGATCCTTTGTTTTATTATTTTGGATTAGTCATTAGAATTCTAAAGGAATATTAATAAGAAAAGAAATATTTTTTTCTTTACGAACTGTAATGTACACAAAGAAATCACATTGAATTAAAAACAGATTTTTTTAGATAAACGTCATGAGTGGAGGAATCTTGGAACCTAGTCGTAAGACACTCCGTTCCCATTAACACACTTCATTTCCCCACTTTCCGCCGAATTCTCGAGGCATTGCGTGCTGAGTGGCGAAACTCAACGCCGCGATTTGCCTCGTTACCGGATTGAGATAACGAATAGATCAAATATTTCACTTCCTCGAGTAGACAGCATTCGGTCAGTCAGTTTCCTCTGACTGCCCTGCTGTATGCGGGATACAGCGTGAATTTAAAAGAAATGTATAAAATATATAAGAAACTCCAAGGTCATAACTAACAAGATAACGTCACACACGGCTATCATAAAGCTCGCTAATTTTGATGGCTTGATCGCATCATGTTATTTGCTGGTCTTTGTTTCGTACGCCCATATCTTGCGGGACCACTATACAACTGTCTGTGGGTAGGGCTGCCGCTGATATATAAAAATAATCAATCGATGAATTAGTTTAACGTCTATAATTCTATACTAATATTATAGAGGTGAAGAGTTTATTTGGTTGAATGTGCTCATCTCAGGAACTGTTGATTCGAATAAAAAAAAATGTTTTGAGTTCCAAAGTCCATTTATTGAAACAGAGGCCAGTTGTGGTGCACGTGGACGTAAAAAGCGTTCGACTGTTAGTGGGACAGGTTGTGGGTTTCATTCTACATTCGAGCAAATAATATTTATTATTTTAACTTCTTCGCTGTGGTAACAATGGTAACAATTAATTCTACCACCTAATATGCACTACATACGGAATTTGGAGGAAAATGAAGAACAGTAGTGTCTTAATGGGAACGGAGTGTCTTGACACTAGGTTCCCTCTGTCCACCCTGCTATGTGTGGGGAAATATATAAAAGAATACCATCGTCTGTGTGAATGATATTAATGATTATTTGATGATTATGAGATGATTTAAGGTCAGAGTTCCTCCCTACACTCAGAATGTGTCACAACTCTTATAAGTTTCCTTCTATTTTTCTACGAGGGCGAAGTCATAGTTAAATAAAACCTAGTTTTAGTATATTAGTGTGAAATTATTTGATAGTTTTATTGGGTCTCAAAACAAATATTTTGGTATCTAAAAAATATTGAATTAGTAAGTTCAAGAACACAAAATCTATGATACTAGAGGATAGACACGTAAAAAGCACGAGGAACGCCCGGAGAGTATGTTAGGAAGAGGTTGATGATAGTGGACTAGGGGAAAGAGGTATGCAGAAACCGTTTTTTTTGGATACCTCGCTATGTATAAAGCGTGAAGCTAAAAAACAACAAATTTCTAAGAGTTTTCTTTCTATAAATCTACGATTCAATCAGAGATCCAATCGAAAAATTATAAAAATCCTTTACATAAATTGTAGACAAACAAACAAACTTTCACATAAATGTTAATTAATTAATAAAAAATAATAATATATTATAATCACTAAGATATATAAAAACATTAAGTGGTATCCCTAAGCAGATTATACTAGTACATATATCTGCATCGCCGCCATCAATCAGTGGAACGCCCGAGGGCGCGAGTTCGAATCCCGATGCGAGAGATAACGTGGGTATGACGCGATTAATGGCGATTATTGCCGGCGCGGTGTATGGTAATGCAAGGATTTGCAGGTTGTTTTTAATTACTATGGGCTTTTTGTATTTTACTTATTAAAGGTACGTATGTTGGAATTTTTAGTTTAATTCTCTGTGCAATTTTATTTATTTTAAATCAAACTAATTTACCGGATACCGGACCGGATTAATCGCGTATATTTAAGATTTTACATTTTGGAAACCCGACGTTTCGAACACTTTGCAGTAGTCCGTGGTCACGAGTATACAGACGAATGCCACCTCAGTCTATAATAAAAATATGTATTAATAAAAATGTGCAATTATAGTGAAAATCAAAGTACTCAATTTTGTTTAGTAAATTGTTTTGTGCTCAGATGGGTGCCACGTAAACCCGTAAATAGAATTATATTGCTGTTTGTTTGTTAAGATCATTCATCTCGACAAACGAATTTTTAACTATTTTTTTTAATTATTTTATTTATTTTTATTTATGTCGAGATCGCGTGGAGGATCGCGAAAAGCGCGTAATTGACTTCCGATGCGAGCAATAACTCTAAAGTTAGACAGTGCGTGGGGAACAACGTCTTAATACTAAGTTCCCTCTGCCTACCTCACTACATGCGTCTTACAGCAGGAACCTAAAAAACCAAACCAAAACTAATACACCAAGAAATTTAAAAAAAAACAAAAAAAAAACCTAAAAAAAATGTACTACCCAGTCACCTTGAATAAATCTATCCCACTTCAACATGATCTATATCCCACTAACCGAATTTAATTAGGCACAGTTGATTTTAAATCGTCGAACATCCATCAAAGGGAAACACCTTCGCTGATAGCCTTAAATAGACAAATCAATTTATATTTTCGACACCCAAAATCTAACTATAGCTCAAATTTTAACTTGAATGATTACCTGTCAGATATAATAACTGGTGGTTATTATATCTGACAGATAAACTGTTGGTTGTATAAGTGATGAAGAATATTATAATTTTAGTAGAAATATAGACGTCTCAATATCAATATGACTCGCAGGTAGGCCCGCTAATGCGCACTGAATAAACATCAATCAATCAATATATGTTTAAAGTTGAGGCAAAAAGTGATTTTTTTGGTTTGGATTTGTATGAATTATTGGATGGTTTTATTTATTATTTTTCAAACTATTTTGCTTTTTTTTTCGGAAATAAGTAAAGAGAATCTATATGTAGGTAAGTAGGTAAACGTAGGTATAGTATTCACGACAAGCACAGGTATAATAAAGTGTTTTAATTATCTTATAATCTTAAAGAATAAAAAAATTGCACCACAACATATATTATTCTACTCTGTTCTTTGATTATTTCAGTCCGAGCGTGCCAATTGAGCACAAGCAACTTCACCAATGTCATATGGACTCATATGTAGCATGTATCTACATACTATACTAATGTGATAATAACGTTATGAAGTGGACCAAGTACATGTATTAATTATTTTTTACATATTTTCAATAAATTTCCATTGTTAATAAATACAGATTATAGTTATAAATAATTAAACTGATAATAGAAAAAAAAATGTTAAAATATTAAAAAGTAAATAAACTGGCAATGTAATTAAAATTCAATTACATATAATATAGGTAACCTATCAATTTAAAAGTAAAATCATAATTCAAGAAATTAAAAAAAAAATGTATTTCCATTACATCAATCGACGCGTCATTATTGTTAACACAATAAAAATATTTTTGCTATACATTTTTGTTAGCTTCACGTTGTATGCCGAACATAGCAGAATTGACAGAGGGAACCTGGGAAATCTAGTTTTAACACTATATCTATTCCCTACTTTCCGCAGACTTCTTAAGGTAGTGTGTATTGGGGCGGAACTCAACACCGATACATACAACATTATTGAAAATATTCTACCTGTCATATCCACTATAACCTCAACAAAGACAAATTTGACAATAAGCGTCGAAAAGTAAGGTCGATTCATATCATACACAAGTATATACATACATACAAATATACCAATATTTATTTTTGTTCCCCACTCAGTATACAGTGTAGAGACAGGTGCGCGTACGCTTGAATGACACCGGTACTTTATTAGTATTGGTTGTGACTGATAGTCGAAGCTCTACGACTGTTCTTATTATACCTGTCGCTTTATTGAAATGGACGTGATCTAAATTATATTATAAGACTAACTTTTGCCTTCAGCTTCGTCCGACTATGACACATGACACCTTATAAGTGCCCTTAAACTTTTAATATGCATTCTCCTATTCTGTAATTTTCTACATTTTCCCATACATTATCATTTGTGTATTCTCCATACAACTTGATATTGGCGAAGTGATAAGTGCTCAACTGGCACTCTCGGAACGCCATAAATAAAAGAACTGTACTGAACTGTACATTTAAATTTTTTGAACGTATACGTGTTGTAATATATCCTGTAGCCTTCTTCTTCCCACTCACAACACAATATTTTTATTTTTTTATTTTAATAGTTCCTGATAGTTAGATAGTTTTGGTAGAGTCTTCGTTGTAAATTTAAAATTGTGCATAGAGGAAAACTGAAGTACCTTAATGGGATTGCTTTAACACTAGGCTACCCCGCCTACCTTGCTATATGCTGGGTACAATGTGGAGTCGATAAAGCACGCAGCACGCACTTACGCTTTATACCTAGCAGGGTAACTAGAAGGAAAAGAGTGCCGAAAGCATGACTTACCTTTTTCGCTTACTTTTTTTCTACCGTGATGCTTTTCACTTGACGATGCTGTAGGGAGCTCTAGTATCATCGAAACGATATTTTTGAAGGTCAACCGAGGTCTCTAAAAATAATGATAAATTAATAACAAATCTACTACTATAAACTTCTTATCATAGAACACAATAAGAAAACATAACGTCTAAAAAAGAGATCAAGCGTGGCGAAGGGGCAAAAAATGTGTAATGTAAACGTAGAAAATGAAATATTTATTTAAATTTATACTATAATTTGTATTGAGTTCCACCACTCAACACGCAATGCCTTCAGAATTCGACGGAAAGTGGGAACGAAGTATCTTAACACTAGGTTCCCTCTGCCTACCTTGCTGTCTGCGGGATACAGCGTGAAGCTGTATAACATCTAAATAATGATAATAAATAACAATTTTAAGCTTCTTATCAAACAACAATACAATAAGAATATATAAATGTCTATAACATCTATGATATCGAAAAACTAAAACAAAACTTAAATATAGACAGAAACGTCCTACACACTGTTTCGACATAATTTCATTTAAAATTTCAACCAATGGCCGTATCTCTTGACAGCGTGACTGACAGCCTTGCGTTGGAAATTTAGATCGACGTTCGAAAACAAATCATTTTGTACCACTAAACAATAGTGTGTTTTATATTTGCAATTATTCTACTAACTTTTTAGCTTCACGCTGTATTCCGCAAATAGCAGGGAAGGCAAAAGGAACCTAGTGTGAACACACTCCGTTCCCCACTTTCCGCATTTCTCAAGACATTGTGTTGTGTCCTTGTTGTTAGAGCGAAAAAATTAAAATTTTATATAAATGATTGAATGATTTAAATGATTGATTGAGTGGAAATCCAACCCACAACCGTCGCGTCTACAGTCACATGTTTCTGCTCTTGCGTCACAACGGCTTCTCTAATTTGAATTCTGTATTTAATTGGAACTTCGAGATGCAGGTGGATATCAACAAATTGGGTCTAAGCTCATTTCTATCTCTGTCGAATTTTTTTATTTAAGTTAGATCCATTTGCCGGTTCTGGTAGGAAAAACGCGACGTTGACTTCCTTAGTCTTAATAATCAACACACAATATCACGAAAATTGGTTATTAATCGGGAAACGAATCTTAGCACTAAGTTCCCTTTCCCTTGCTACAAAAATAAACAAAATCCATCTTCAAACGTAGGCAAAAACAAACAATCCTCAACAAACAATTTGGGTCAATCGTAAAAAGAGAAGCAAAATTAACGTGACAAACCGTCAACATTAAGTACGTCAGAGAGTATTTCTCTTCCAAGTCAGCCGAGTGTCTGTCAATCACGTCAACGACTGGATCGTCCGTCCGTCTGTCCGAAACGCGTAACTCGACTCTGAAAACCCACTTAATCTTTATTGACATCGCATCCTATTACTGATCCGGTGGGGCTTAAATTACTAAAATATAACCTAATACCAAGGTACGAAAGGTGAAGTCAGTGGAAATTTCAACTTTGTCGTCCGTGTATGTATTCATTAGTAGTTTTCTTAAGCTGACTTTACTTTTTTTTTCTTTTGTATATTTTTATTTTTTTTAATCTAGTGCTAGTATTTAAAGCGATTTTAACGATTTTTTTGGAGATTTACGTTAATTTTGTCTTGTATTTCATTTGCAATTCTTTTAATTGATTTTAGGATGAAATATTGTAAAATTTGGTTTTACAATACATTTCACTACTTCATCTGTAGAGTCGCAGATGCTAGATTTTTTTCAACTATACGCTGAGCCAATGGTTATAGCAGCAGGCTATAATCGCGACGGTTGTGGGCTCGATTCCCACTTGGGTTGATTTATTATTATTAAACAGTCCACAAGCAATGTCCCGAAAATTGGGTAAAAGTGGGGACAAGGATCTATGTCTAGGTTCCCTCTCAGTGAAAAATCGTACAGCTGTAAATAAAAATAAAAAATTGACACTACTAACAAACTGTGTGACAAAAACAGAATATGAAATAGTTTAAAATAGTTGGCACGCGCTGTACGGGACTACCGCAGTCGATGTCAGTCATCGATCTGTACTGGCGTAGTTAGGCTGAATGACAGGATTTAATTATTTGTACAAAAAATATATATTTGTTCATTTGTTTGAGCTGCACGTTTATTGTAGAAATGACAATTTCATGCCTAGTTTCAAATAAATTGTTTTTGAACACTTTCTACATATCATCTTTACGCTTTATTCAATATTGCAGGGTAGGCAGAGATATCTTAATTTTAAGACATTCTTTATCCGCCCTAACTTGAGACATAATTTAGTGACGGATTTTTACGCCGCGCTTAGTCTACCAGAGCGGGAAAATGAAAATAAATTAAATTTAATGCATCTAGTGGGACTTGAACCTACGACCATCACGCCAGAGTAAGAGACTTAAGTGCACTCTTAACAGGGCCTCTAAATATAATATTGTCTTCAGCCGGAACGTATCTCGTGTCAAGTATTACCAATCATCAATATGTCAGCAGTCTCGTGTGTGGTCCGCGTCCTACGTTCTTAGAAAAACGTCTCAGAGACGGATGCTATAATACTAAATGAGCTGTAAACTTGACCAAATATTTTGTTAACTATGTTAGAATAAAAATGGGGAAAAAATCTATGTTCACTGATTTATTTCATCTTTTTTTCTTTTAAATGTTTTTTTTTGATCTCCTCAAATTATTTTTTGTTGTAGTAGATATACGAGTGAGTACAATAACATGACAAAAATATGCTAAAAATTGTCCTTTACTTAATTTAAAAATTACCAGTTATATTTTTATTTACTTTAAATATGCTTTAAAAAAAATGATGTATTAGTCGTTATATCTTTTTCAAAACAAGAAATTTCTTCTACTAGTGTCCCTTCGTTTACCAGGGAATCAACCTTTACAATTATAGTCACTTTTACCATTTCTTCTACTAGAGTGTCCCTTCGTTTACCAGTGAATCAATCTTTACAATTATAGTCACTTTTACCATAAAGTAAAGAAAAGTCCCTAAATTTAAAATGCAGGACAATAGGCTATTCTAATCTAACAGTAACACATAGAGTGCCTCCAAGTCGCTTAATTTTAGCAAATACTATCTATCACAATTTATGCGTGGCCGATTTTTTCTCAACCTTCATAGCTCGGACAAAAAGGTCATCTAAAATTGACACCAAGTTCTTTGTAACATAAACTGGAACAGTCTGAATAAATAGTATCCTTTCATTCCAAATCGAAATTTGATTGAGGGATCACTGTATGCATTTGTACTGGTATATGGAAATAGCCAAAAAAAAAATGTTTATTTTAGTGTAACTCGTCGAGCTTTGTGATATATTGGCGGTCATCTATTTGGATCGCTTTGTTCCAACGAAACAGACTATAGTTATTCCAATATCCGTCGAAAAAATTTATGGAAACGAAACGAATCCAATCTCATTTATAAACTTAGTGTGTATTCACCATGTCTCCATATCGTCGTGTATTCTATGTCCATCTCTCCTCATATGTTTATTTATGTGGATTACAAAGAAATTCGATGCAATCACACGAAACTGGCACATAATAATCCTAAAAATGGTCCTCCTAGATACAGCATTAACCGGTCAGTCGAGCACAAAGGCTGGCCAATCAGTGAGACGATTCTTTCACGTATTTACGTCACATTTCTTCGATTTTCGCGGCACGTTCGAGACGTAATAAGCGAACGTCCCCGTCCGTCACCGGGGGGTCGGGGGTTGAGCGCGGGGCAGCGGGGGCAGGG
>DWAO01000259.1:0-28881 GCA_018230605.1 Heliconius congener | reverse complement strand
ACCCACAACCAGTCGGTTTTACAGCCACACTTTGTGCCGCTGCGCCACGACTGGCCTCAATTCCCCATTATGTATGCTAAATTTACATTTTCCATTCGCAATTCAATAAAAATCATAAGAAAGGTCAACACTTACGTTGTTAATCAATAGTAATATATACTATTGATTAACTATATGCGAACTATGGGTGTCGACGTAAAAATTGCGCGTAAGAAGGATCACTTCTGTCGGGCGTTCAAGGGCTAGACACAATTGAGGAGGATACACAAAAGTGCAAAGCGTTGTGACAAAAATTAATAAATTCTATACTAAAGGACACGATAGTAAAAAAGGATCGTCGTTATTATTAACTGTTTCAGTACATCATGGAAGTCTTTTCACAACAAAATGGGTTATTATTATACCACAGAATACAGCAATACCAGCCGTCGACAAAAATACAGTGATTTGAGCCCAAAGAAATTGCGCTAGTAGGAGTAACAAAAAATAATGTCGCTTCAAATTGAATCATTTGTAATATTCATTCCTTTTTACTTTTACTTCTGTGAACGCCTTTTATATGCCATAGATATACAAGTACTGAATTGTAAAAGTCTTATTTGATCCTTTTATTTTAAATGACTATGAATTGTATATAAAATATGTGAATTTCGTTCTAAATAAACTTATATTTAGAACGAAATAATAATGCGGAGTGAGCAACCAAATAAAACGTGATTTTGTGAAAAATCTTACATAACAACAAAAAACTGTATAGTGTATGTTTCTGTGTGTTCTATTGTCTATATAATAATATATAATAAGTATTATATATGTAATTTTACTATTTATTTGACATGTTTTTATATTTACCCTTTTTTATATGTACCCTTTTTGTATATATTATCATATGTATACAAATCGTCTATGAATAATATATAAAAATAATTCTTATTATCTTACTTGTATTCATTTTACTCTTTATTAATTTACTCACTACGAAGATGTCCTGTACAATGAATGTTTATGTTAAAGGTTAAGGCCTTTGCATGCTACCTCTACACTTAAAATTTAAAATTATATCAATAAAATACTTTCTTATAATTTAATATATAGCTTAAGAATATCTAGTCATCTAGGAAAAATATCGATATTTTTTCTTATATATTCTGAAACGTCCAAATAGGATTCATAAATAAATTTTATTTTTAAATAAATAACGTTTCCAGATTTAATCTGTTTTTAACTCTGCAACTCTAACGCTTTTCTTTATGAAGCTCGTTTTACGATAATCAACCGTTTTTCAGAACTCGCTGTGTAACGCACCGGTAGAGGAAAGTTATTCATTTGAATTTGTTATTAATGCTTACAGTCTTTTCATATATCAAGACATATGTCATTTTTTTTTATTTACTACCATCAAGGGCAATGTTATAAAAATTATAAAGATTTTTTATAAATTGTAAAAGATGATGTTTTGATTTTTATATTTATGCTTATAAAAAATATGTTCCTTTAACTAATTATGTGACGAAAGTACAAAACAGAATATCTCATATAATCTTGGAGATACAGAAAAATAATTAAAAAAACAACCACAAATGTCATTGCTCAAAATTATTCAACCATTTCATTCCTGGAAACAAAAGCTAAAGCACCACTAAAAGCGAATCCAGCCTCCTAACCAAAAGTTTTAACTTCGACTAAATAATAAATATGAACAAAGCATTTGACTGCCACACGAAAAGCAAATAAAACTGTCGTTTCACAGTGAAATGGGGTCGGACATACCATACTGTACGCTGGTATGCGGGGGAGCTAGTGGATCCCCTCAGAGGAGTTTCCTGAAATACGTCACGCGCTATACCAAACTGCAGAAATCACGCAAATTAAGCACGCGACAACCCTCCCTGTTACTAATAATAAAAGAAAAAACTATTTTATTAATTTTTAACTATAAATCACTATTCATTTACCGTTTAAGCCATAATTTCAACATTAAACTTGGTTCAAACAAGCAATGGACACTGTATTAATAAATATTTTAGACCGTGACTAAGCAAGGGTGTATGTCAATAGGGCAGTATATTTTTAAATAAACGCTTTCTTATCTAATAAAAACGCCGCCATAATAACTCAGCGTAGACACAGATAGCACGCAACATTCTTCGTAGTACTGTGGCATGCAAATGTACTTTACACGTACTCGTATGGTCGCTGACGTGTTTTATAGCGTGCTAATGAATTTGAATGGGGAATTGTATAATAAAACATTATGAAACTTTTAAGTTTTTGTATATTTTTGGGGTGATGTTTAATTTTTTAATTGATTTTTGTATATATCGTAGGAGTCACCCTAAATTTTGATTGCGTAGAATTTTAGGCGTAAAATGAACGTAAAAGTCTTGTTTTTTTCTGTACCTATGACAGTTTTGAGATATCTTCTCCTAGTGCACTCCAACATTCACCAATCTATTCAACTTTCTTAATCTAGTAATTTGATCTGTGCATTGACAGACATTAAGATGATAGTTTTTAAAATTTCTTGAAGTTGCCTAAAATATACTTATTACTCAATTATAATATTAATATTAACAATATATATAAAATAATACTTTATCATAAATATGTAAAAGGTTAATGAAGAATAATCAAATCAGCTGCACGCAAAAGTTTTATATACCTAATAATGAAGATCTACATACAAAACACTATTGTAATTAATTGGCTTGCCCGTCGCTACTAAAAATGGGCTAAATGGTTCGTTGACATGTCGTTTTAAGGGGCAACCCACACTTAAAGTTCAAATCACTTCTATTATATTTTTATATGTATGTATCAATAACCAAAATATTAGTGGATTTCATTGAGCTTAACGAAGTGAAGCTCTTACTGGTCAAAAATGTGTTTCGTTGTAATGCTAATCCTCCTAGGCCGTTAAACCTACAGCTCGGAAATTTTGCAGGAACGTTGTGGACGACGCGGTGATCCCAGCGAAGCGAATTGATGATAATTGTATTTGTAGTTTTTGAGTAAATGATCAAAATGTGTCTCATAGAGTTAAGTTGTGAAACGTTTTGAAAAGCGCGTGCGGCCTAAATATAAAATTTTACAAAATTTTGCGCCAGCTCCACCCGCTGTGCACAGCATGTGGCGGATCCTAGTTATAAAATATTTAAAGAAATATATACACACTACCTTTAAAAGAATTATTTTTAATATAAAAAAAACGATGCGATTCAACCGCTGTGTGAATATCAAATGACGCTTGAGCATGAATTTCGGGTCAAAGTACCCTAATCGTAAATAGTTAACACTTTGGAATGCGAGGTCATTTTTAATTTAGTTTATTATTATATCTTTACTCTAAATATAAAAAATATCGTGTTTTAGTTAGTTAAGTATTCGTATATTAGACGCCGTCATTGGACAGTAGGGTGTGTCTAGCTATCAATGCTTGCACGCGATGTTTGGTTTCACGTCTCAAATTTGTTAAATGTTTTCGTATTGTATTTTTTATTTGTTGGTTATTTTTATAAGAGAGAAGGAAATCGTGTTTATCATTCCTTCGTTCTTTCCTTAACTATAAACTATAAACGTAAACGAAAGTATAAAAAAATCTATATTTCATAGTATAAGTTATATATCTAAGATATGAAAATATTACTATATGTATACAGTTTCAGTTGTAGCATTGAGTTCAGTCACTCGATACACAGTGCTTCCGGAAAATGGGGAACGGAAGTGTCTTAATGGGAACGGGGAGCCTTTACACTAGGTTCCCAGATGTATACCCAATTGTCTTACCAATTGTATGACTTAATAAACGTAAATTAAAATATTTTTACGTATCTTCGCAATATGCAATTTAAAATTGCGTATATTTATTAATTTTACGCCAACCGTTACTTTATGATAAGTATTATTACATTAACATGAATACCCTCCTATCGTATATTTCACAAAAAAAATATTTAAGCTGATATAAAATGATTTCCGCCCTAAAATATGTATAAATATAATAAAATTCTTAATTGTCGTGACTACAAACAATGCCAATCATAATTATAAATTAACTGTGGAGTAGCTCTATATTACGATTATAATCCTCTTGCTTTTACGGGGCAGTATTGATTAAGCTTTACTAGGAAACAATATTAAAATGAACTAGTTTTTATTTCATCATCATCATATATTTATATATATATATATATATATACTTTTTTAGGAGACAGGAAGCTCGCGATCCACATACGAAAATTCTCGGACGCTGGAAGTTTTGGTTTGCTCGTTGCGGCGCGGTGCTGTGTCACATTCGATTGAAGGCCTCCACCATGTTCAGACTAACTGCTGGGCCCTCTTTCTTGCTTTCAATAGCCACGGCCCAGAAGTGGGTTAGGTAAACCAGAACATTACCAGACGAGCGACCACGGTGGAAGCCATATTGATGATCATTGATCAATTGTCGAAAATTCACTACTTAACGGCGGTTTTAAGTGTCGAGGGTGGTGTAATCCAGTCAAGTCCACCCACAAGTGTTGCCTTTACTGTGAGTCTTCCGCATATATTTTAGTCACCTCTCACGACATCATCAGGGTGATATCTGAGATGGAATCATACCGCAATATTATATGGCAAAAAATGAAACGCCTAATTAAAATGCAATGGACTCCTTCAGCTCTACTCAGTGTCACTAAATCGTTGAGTATTGCCGATTCCGCCCACTGTCACATTACTGGGCGGGCGGCGATATAAAACAATAAGCTTTCTTTACTAAGCGATGCTTTATGCTTCGTAAACACGCAAGATATATGGATAAAATAATATTATTCAAATTTAAACATTATATTCATTGATATAAAGTTTAAAATGGTATTTATTGCATTTGTTTGAGATTATTGGCCTCTTTTGATCGCGGTTGGTAACGAGCTCGCAAATGTGTCGATTATTACGTTTAATCGTATTGCTAATTTTATTACACGAACACAGCTGTGTATTACTGCTTTGATTTGTAATTTTTCCGTATATTTATACATTAGTAACCTAAACCTTAAAGTTATAAAAAATGCTTCTAATACGCAATAAGTCAGTAAATAATAAAGACAAATATACATATATTACATATTATTTAACTATAGTTATATAAAATAGTATGTCGAAATATTATTTTTGTTGAATATACTACAGTGCGACAATAAACAAGGAAACTCTTACAGTGTAGTTGTATTTATGAACTATTACAAGTAAGTGTGGTACTTATCATTATTTCATAGGTTTATATACGGCTGTCAAAACTACCAACATTGCGGATGTCTAGCAAGCATGGTCTTTAGCAGTTTCATACAATGTCGAGCTCCATACAAACTTTACGAGAATCGTAAACGTTGTATCAGCTACCTAAATTATAAGGGCTTTAAAAGATTAAAGCTATTAAACTTTTATGAACACCCCTATCATTGGAGCGGGAACCTGATAAGGATGTTATTCATATTTTGTTACAAGTCCTTTTTCATAAGCCTGATAACGTCAAATTTTATATAACCTTTTGAAAAAAGTTATCGAGAGGCTTATGCCGGTGTTGAAAAGCTTTTGAATATGATTTGTTTTGTATTTTGGATGTAGGATTGAGTTTTTTTCCTCAATTTAATATTGAATTTTATTTGATACATTTCGTCAATGAATTTCTTGCTTACATTTAAAAAAAAATGTTTATTAATATTTTTTATCAATCTTCAATTCGAACTTAACTACTTTTCCTTGCTTTCGTAACGAGCCGAAGCGCGGAATTGAGTTCCTCCACTTAAAACGCGACGCCTTGAGAATACAGCGGAAAGTTCAGTCTCAAGGAAGTGCCTTAATCGAAACAGAGTTTCTCAACAATAGGTTCCCAGGATCCCTCTGCCTATCCTACTTGCGTAAAACTAAAAAAGAAGATCATTTCTTTGATCTCTGACTGACATAAGCTGCAAACAGCATACCTAACTAATAACAATTTAGTAAAATAAATCGTCCATCTTGACACGATTGGGTCTATTTTAATGCCATTTTTATAATATCGCCCGCCTACATAAAACTGTGCCGGCGGCGCCCGCATAATCACATCCCTACGTCGAACCAAAATGGAAGAATAGTTCTTTGAGCCTTTGTATGCTTAGCTGTAGAGGTGCTGAATTAAAGGAACCTTTTTGAAAGCTTGCTTTGTTAACAATTACATTATGATAACATATATCTTGAAATAAATTGTATATTCGAATATTGCTATTTGTAGTAATGTTATAAGGCTTCGTTTGAAATTATCGATATTCGTTTCTTTTTTTTTCGGGAAAGTAGGTTCATTAATATAATATAAATGTAGGTTTAGAATGTTTTTTTTAAGTATACGCTTTATTCCGTATAGCAGATTGCCTACCTATAAAGTGTCAAATCCCATCGTTCTCCACTTTCCGTACGGATTTGGGACAATATGTTTTAAATGCCAGAGTTCAACGCCGCATTCGTTTATACCATAGCGAGGATAGAAAAACAATTCGTTACTACGAATGTGCCACTGTTTCAACCCTTTTTAGTTTCAACACGCCGTGCCTATCGTGCTGTGTGCGGGATATATAACAAAATTATACTTTTAATTAAATTCGACGTATACTGAATATCTATAATTATAGATTTAAACTGAAATGATAATGGAAAATAATTAATTTCCAATCAAAAATAACAAAATAATAAATAATAAACATTTTAATCTGCATCTGTTTTATCATCATAATCAAATATTTCGTTTTTATTGGCAAGTTATAACTAAAACAACGAGCCTATTTCGACACTTAATAATTCCGCAATAAATTATCTGTGATTAATTCGCGAATAGTAAATGATGTTTGTATTATTCATATTGTCGCCACGCGTCCAAACATATTATATCGTATCGTTTCATATGAACGCATTAAGTCGATTAATTTGCATTGTCATTTAAGTGTGAGTTAATAATAAGACGTTTATTGTGAAATCTCTGTTGTAGTGAGTTCTGCCACTCACCACGCAATGCCTCCAGAATTTGGCAGAAAGTGGGGAACGGAGTGTCTTAATACTAGGTTCCCTCCGCCTACCCTGCTGTGTGTGTGGTACAAGGTGAAGCTAATTTTTTTATTTGATTTATTTCTGTTATAGTATTTTAAATTTTTGGTGGTCGCGAACAGACAGGTCCTCAATCAGGTTGACCTGGTCTGGTCAAGATCGTGAATGATACAAGCAACGCAAGCCAGATCGGCGTGGACAGTACAAATATCTTTAATGTTTAGCATTCTCTACCACATCTTTTACAGCATAGATTTGAATACCAAAACCATCATTGCGAGACACATCCAAGTAAACCACGAGGACGTTTCCAATAAATTAATTTATATATATTTTCATTATTTAGATTGCCACTTATTGAGGTCGAAGGCCACACAATGCAGCTATTTACTATTGACTAAACACGCCATTGGCAAAGTGGGTCGTCGTTTTCAATCACTGAATGGCAGTAGATAGCACCCTGAATTTTCATTTCAACACAAATGCACTTTGGATCGCATAATGAAATCGGTGGCCATTTTCGGCACAAACAACGTTAATTGAATCGGATTATTCTCATTACAGCTGTATGTTTACTGGAATGTAATTAATAGTTGCCAGTAGGTATATATATTTTTTTCTAGTTTGTGTTTATATTAATTTTATTTGTATCGATTAAGAATTGAGTAGAAAAGGGGATAACTACTTTTAAGATACTTGCTTATTTGCTACTTCCGCCCAATTTTTGAGACATTGCGAGTTAAATGAATTGGTGGTATTCAACGCCATGCTTTGCCGCATTGCTTACCGAACCAAGAAAATGAAAATGTAATAGTAAATATTTAATATGTCAGTAGTTTCAATAAATAAGCATAATATATAAATATAAAAACTTTTTGATGAAAAGTTAAAAGTATGGGAGCAAATATTCAATAATAAATAAAATTCTTATAACATGATTTCAAGGCGACAGGCAATCTATGAAAGTAGTTTTAAAGCGAAGTTGGGATCCCATGTGGCTTGCATTGGTCAAACTGCACTATTGACTATTACAATATTATGAGTGTCGTGTGTCACAATTTCTATGTACAGAAGGTTGTATCTAACTTTATATTATTGCGGCATGAAATATTAAAAAAAATAAATAGATATTTAAACGATTATAGTATTTATTATCCTCGGTAACCTACCAATATTATACTCAATAACGAACTATCTGAGGATTAGGTTATAAGTTATAGTCTATATTAAGATCAAAACTAAAATAAATTGGGCCAGGCCAGTCGTGGCGCAGGGGCACAAAGTGTGACTGTAAAATCAACTGGTTGTGGGTTCGATCACACGAGGAAGTGAAATATACGCCACTCAATTCGCGATGCCTCCAGAACTCCCTCTCCCTAGTCTCCTGTATGTGGGATACAGCGTGAAACTGATTTGATTTTATATAGCTATAAAATGTATTAAATACACATATATTTTATTGCCAACATAGATCTCATTTACAGTTGGTCGTGTGATTTTTCAAAGTAAAGACAATTCTGAAGCGACAAGGCAATCTTCGAAAGTAGTCTCATAGATAGTCCCGCGTTCCCCAGCGACTTAAAATGTTACAACCGACAATCTCTCGTAATATTTTTTTCAATATCTATAGAAAAATGAAATAAGACAGTTTCATATATAAAATGTTATAATTTTCAATATATGTTCGTATAAATGGATGTATAAAATAAAGTATATTTTTTCTACAAATATATATTTTTCCTAAGGCCAGTCGTAGTGGTTCCGCGTTCTGATAACGACCAAATTGCGAGGTTGAGTTCCGCCACTCAACACGCAAGGCCTCCAGTATTCAATGGAAAGTGACAAAACGGAAGTGTCTTCAAGTGAACAGTGTATCTTAACTCTAGGTTTCCAGGTTCTCTCTGCCTAACTTAGTATATGCGTAATACGGTGTGAAACTAATAAAACCCTTTACAAAATATTGAATTCATCGTGGCAAGGAAGTGTGGATTTGATCCCCACTTGGAGAAAATATTTTAAATAATCTGTTTTACTTACACCGCCCTCGCGTACGGAGTTTTTGCGGCTCTACGTACTTATATAATGTCTTGAAAATTGATAGGAAAGTGAGCGACGAAATGTCTTAACAAAATAATCCACACGCGAACCCTAGCCGGGTTAAGAAAAGCTAAAAAAGCTAAAAAAGTTTATTATACAAGTAACAGAAAGTATAAATATGATATAATGCCGTAAGTCTTCTAACACTGAAACATTTGATACTTCAAAATTATTTGCTACACAAAATTGATATATTGGCAAAGTTTCACAAAATTAAGTTTGCTTTTAAGATAATTACCCAAGTTTCGAAGATCAAAGGAAATAATTAAGGAACAATTACAATATTGAACTTATGCGTTATGTTACAGATTTTAATTAAGTATTATGGTATTATAATCGTTATGAATAAATAGATTATTCTTAGATTATGTCGAGAAAAGCTTATACACAGCTTTTCTTAATTTTAGAGTTATTTAGTAACAATATTTACAAAAAAACCAACCTCTCTTCAATATTTTGATTGTGTACATTTGTTTATAATATATGGGCATAATTGAGTAGCAGAAAATACGTTCAAAATACTTACTCAACATATGGTTTACTTGTTAATTTTTTTTAGTACAAAAAATCAATAAATAAAATAACATTAAATCTGATGAAACATATAAGATTATATTCAAATACTTGTTACAAGCACACAGTCGCCTACTCGATTAAGAAGAGCCATCTAAATACAGAAGCATGCAAAAGGACTTGTAAGTATACTAAATAAATTGCAGTGCGCTAGAGGCGGGGCTCTCGTCATTCAACGTCCAGTACTGTTTCATTAACTTTTTGTACAATTGATGTATAATTTATGTGAATAAAATAACAACAACATGAACTGGAATTACGAATGTTGACTTGTGTATGGTTATATTTAATGTTAGGATAGAAAGTAGATTTTTTTTATTGAATATAGTGTAAATTTATAGTACTTGGTAAAATATCAATTTGTCAGAGACCATTCGTGACGCACAGGCGCAACTGTTTGACTGTAAATGCCATAGGTTATGAGTTTGATTTGCATTTGAGGAAGTGAGATGTTTAACATTTTCATTTTTTCACTCTGCAGTTGAGGTAAAGCGCGGCGTTGAGTTCCCCCACTTAATACGCAATGCCTCCAAAGATTGGTGGACAGTGGGGAGCAAAGTTTCTTTACACTAGGCTCCCTCCGCGTACTCTGCTACATACAAGATACAGTGAGCTGTTGCCCCGACACCAGAGCGAAGAAATGAAAATACAAATATAAATAAATATTTCATTTCCTTGAGTGGGAATCGAGCCCACAAACAGTCGCGTTTACAGTCACACTTTTTGCCCCAACGCCACGACTGGCCTTAAAATATAATGTATATAAAGTATTGATTAAAATAAATTTGTCTTGTTTAGTTATGTGTCCACTAATACCGAATGACACTGTAATGTAAGCTGTCTACAAACTTTTGATCTTTCACGCCTCGTGAGACTTCAGAACTCCTTTACCCTCACTCAATAAAATCGATGAGACAATTTTTCAATTTTGATAAATTAAATAAAGCACTTACGTTTTTTACGTTTCGTATCTGCTGCTACTAGTCATAAATGAAATCAGCTATACGCTGTATCCCGCACACAGCAGGGTAGGCAGCGGGAACCTAGTGTTAAGACAACGAGTTCCCCATTTTCCTCCAAATCAGGAAACATTGTGTGTTGAGTGGCGAACCTCAACACCGCGATTTGCCTTGATTTCCAGAGCGAAGATATGAAAATGTTTAGTTTCCTCAAGTGATATTTGAACCAACAATCTGTCGGTCATACTTTGTTCCCCTCCGCTATATTGAAATACATTAAGATATATTTATGTATGGGCTAAACTACTTTATACTAGCACGCCTCATTTTACACATATTATTTATGGGACTATTTCAAGATCCTTTATCAGCACCCAGACCATTCCCATGGCCCAATCATCCTCCCAGACAGAGATGTACGTTTAGTTGGCGCTACCTCTGAAACGGCACCACTTTCAAGTAAGTAAGTACGCATACTATCTTGATCCTGAAAATTTCAATTTCGCTAAAATGACATATGTCTGGGAGTCCTAGGATCTTATACTATACATAATTGGGTAAAATAATGAAAGGTTATTTAGTAAAGAATCTATAAACTCGACAGTTATGAGTTCTATTTCCACTGAGGTAACAAGTGAGCGAAGCGAACGAAATTAAAATATTGAATATTTCGTTTTCTCAAGTGATTATCGAATCCACAACCTATCGCACTTACAGTCGTAGTGATTATGTGATAAATATAAATTATGTATAATATATTACATCCAAGAATCATTCATCTGAATCAGTACAGTATTGCGAAACGTCTGCTAACTTGTAACATCACATAACGTACTTTGCGAGGACATGAAAACTTTGTTCAGTCGACGGAACCAATTTCCTATATTTGCGACATCGATACATACTGTTAAGATTTGTTGAAAATTAATATGCTCTGCGCGAATCTGATACTTAATAGGAGGACTGTTATAGTTTGATAGAAGTACGGGTTTATAGCATATGCTATTCTATGTATATTTACGTGATAATATATTATATTAATGTATATTTAGAACGATTATATGAGTGAGGGAAATCATAAAAAAATTCTATTCTGCATCACGACATCCAACCAGCGCTTCCTTGTGCGTTTGGGCTGTATAACTCCAGAGACAGACATAGCAAAGCAATTCCATCTGACATAGTAACTAGGCCGGCGCGCAATTTGGCCATACCATCTCAGGCGACGCTCACAAAGTTTATCCGCTACGTACATACTATGTACTCCAAGACTATCTCGAATAAATGTGTTGAGTGGTACCCACTCTTATACGTGATAAGGTCCTGAAGATTTTTTTAGAAGAACGTATTCAAGACTATCAGATCAGACGCAGTATAGCTTATCAGAATACTTTCCTCCTCTGAATTGCGAAGACCATGTCTAGAACTCCTGTGAACATGTTATCATCATACGGCTCAGCAGCCTTACCGTTGTGACTGTTGAAGTCCACCCAACTAAGAATACTTTAGCAGACGCAGCAAGTTTGATAGCAAGCAAAACCTTTCTGCTCGGCGTTTTGTTCCAATGTCCTAGTTGTACTCAATCTCATGTTGTTTGGTTCCATTTTAGTGATGGATGGCGGTTGGATGGACCTCTAAAACCGAGGGGAGAAGAATAAGATAGGTAAAAAAAGAAAGGAAGGAGGAAGAGGGGCGAGGAAGGATATATCACTCTTACGGACTGGATGGGCACATGGTAGGGACTGGTAAAACAGTAGCGGCTCGAGGTTCTGGACATATATTAGTCAGAAACCCCTCTGAATATAATATAATTCGATACTAATACAAACTAAATTATATACATAATTTAATTTCTTAACTTAATGATCTCTTACAGGTAACCAAAGAATTATTAATTAATAATTTTAACATATCTTTATTGGATTATGAGTTCGACGTTAAGTTTCAACAAAAAAGTTCTAAAATTATTTTTGAAGCCAATTAATTAAATAAATAAAGCGATAACTATACTATAGTGAATAATTTTAAAATTATTAACCTTGTGATTTAAATGTAACGTGAGTTATTCATCTATGTATACATTAAGTCTTAAATTTCATAGAAATATACATGAGTAGGCATTTTAGGTTACACTATGACACGGCTGTGAAATTAAAATAGTTCTCAATAATTTATAGATGTCCAATGACTAATGCAAAAGTAATTAATGGTTGTCTTTTATTCGAATATTGAAAAAAGTAATTTTTAGTATTTACATATAATATTCTCAGAAAAACAATTCATTTGAATTATTAAATATTTTATCTATTTTCCATTTGAATATCATATACTTGAAGTTGCTTACGAAATTTTCAAACAAGAATTCTTCGAACAATCTCACCGTGTAATGGAATTTTTAATAGAGCGCAACTGTTGAAAGCTTGATTTAATTTTTAACCTGTCTAGATATTGTAGTGCTTTGTTCATTTAAACGAACATTGTGCTTTTTACCTTTTAAGAGCTTACTATTATGTTTCCAAATGATATTGTGCGAATTTTAAAATGAATTTAGGTTGTATATTTAAACTGAGTGATTTTATATATTTGTTGTAATTTTTTGTCGGGAGGTCATTGTTGCAGTAGTTAAGCGTCTGACTGTAAGCGATTGTGACTATGATACCTACTTGGATTTTTTTTTATTTTTATTTCTCTGCAATGCAATGGAATAAAGGCGGATAACGGTTGACGATAGACGATAGGTAATTTGGTCGAAAAGTAGAAAAGTAGAGTGGCGGAACTCAACGCCGCATTTTGCATCGACACCAGAGCGAAGAAATGGAAATATAATTGTAAAAAAATATATTATTTCCTCGAGTGGAGATCGGACCCAGTCTCGTTTAAAAATGATGTAAAATATTTTTCTAAGTTATGAATATTACAAAGGTTCCCTAGTTATAAGAATACATTCTATCTACTTCCTGAAAATGACAAATGGTGATAGCTTTAATCAAAACAATTCTAGATTTAGCTTATTAATAAAAACGTAATCTATAGTGGCTATAAGGTGTCTGTTCTGATTGCAAACGCGACGCTTGTGAGCTCGATTCCAACTTGCGGGATGATTTTTTTTTCATATTCGCCTGCGACATAGTGCACCATTGAGTTCTACCACTCAACATGTAACAGCTCGTAAATTGAGTGATAAGTGGAAAATGCTGCTTATCTCTAGATCGCCCCTGCCGATCCTACAGTATGCGGAATACAACGGCAGCGGGAAGCTAGAAATAGTGTGCAGATATATATACCATATATTTCAGGTCAGGTCATATTTATTTATTTATTTTGTAATTCACATATCCTACATGTAGTTATTTTATCATCATGTTTAAAAATATATAAAGCACTATTATAACAACTCTTCGAAAAAACTTTTTCTATGATTAAATTCTATTAGCCACATTCTGTTCACCTTTATCGTATTGCTGAAAAAACAAAAGGAAATCAAATAACCGCACCAGAAACCCTATAGCGGGGTATTCATTTGAAATAAAAAGAAAACGATAACCTAAGGATATTCTGTTACCAATCAAAGATGGAGCAAAGGTTGAGGAAATCAGTTTTATAAAGGGCGACAAATTCCAATTTTCCGTAACGTTTCCGATACGAAAATGATTTAGTTTTGCTGGCTTGAGATGGGTAAACACAATATGGGTCTGTATTAGTTTAATAAATAAAAAAGAAGCTGTATATATATCGGGGTTTTTTTCAGATTTTGCCTTTAATTTGTAAATTATTATGTATTAAAATTATTTCTTAACATTAAAGAGTTACAGAAACAAATATTCATTAAATGAAAAAAATGTATTATTTAGTCTCTATGTTTTTTTTTTCACTGCGTATTGTATTTATTTTAACTCCTATGATAAGCTTCTTCACGCTGTAACCAAATAGTCAAACGTTAATTTAAATTACTTTAATTTGCTTTTTCATAAAATGTATAAAAAAATTAACGTATCTGTAATTTCAATCCTAATAAATTAACCTAGAAATATCATAATATGCTGTGGAATAACACTTTAAAAATATTTAAAATATTACTTTAATTTCTTTTTTTTTAATAATTTGAAGCACTGTCATCATGAATCCAAGGGTAGGGTAGGGGTAGTGCAAGGGCACAAGTTTCTGAGTCACGACTGGCATCAAAAATCAAGATTTAAAATTGCCAACGTTAAGTTTCGCTGAACTAGCATTGTATTTTCAGAGTTATAAAGTTCAAAATTGTTTAATGAAAAGGTCGTCGTTGCGCAGTAGCATCGTTTAAGTGTAAAAGCGACGGGTGTGGATTCAATCGGGGTAGTGAAATATTTCAGTCACTAAAGTAGACAAAGCGTAGCGTTTAGTTCTACTACTCAACTCAGTCTTGAAACTTAGAACGAAAGTTGGAAACAGATTTTTCTAATTTTAGGTTCCCTCTGTCAAACATGCGCTGTCGGCTGAATATTGTATTTTTTATTCGGCTACTTTAGGCCTTATTAGGCTACAGCCTGAATATTAATTAATTAAATCATAAAAGTATGTATGTTTTGTTTAATATCTATAATATACAATAATATAGTTTGCTTTTAATATGAAGCAAATAACAAAAAGGAACCAAAAGGATTTTAATATTCCACTGGCAAAATAATATTCAGCTTCAAAAATTACTTAAAATGTCACAGTTTTTTTCATACCTCACATCGGTTTCTAATTGCTGTTAGTGTATTCTATACCTATAAAAAATATTTTGAAGACTAAACAAATATTCCTACTATTATATATTCATAATATATTTACATGAGGCCAGTTGTAGCACAAGCGTGTGACTGTAAACGCGAAAGGATGTGGATTTAATTCCCACCTGAGGAAATGAAATATTTAATTTTTTTGTTTCTTTGCTCTGGTAATGAGGCAAAGCGCGGCGTTGAGTCCCGCTATTCAACACGGAAGTATCTTATTGGAAACATTGTTCACAACTCCCAGGTTCCCCCTGCCTAACCTGCTGTGCATGAGCAGGATACAGTGTGTGTTTGTTTTTTAATTTTCAGATTCAATGTACTGTTATTGACTGCAGTATAAAAATTGCCGCTTGCCAGGGAACGTCAAACAAGTGACATGTATGGCACTGATTGGTTATTGTGAAATAATGGCCTTTGTATAAAACATACAATAGATAGGGTCACTATTTTTTTGGTTATTTTTCTAATATTTTGAATTCGAATAATAACTAAAATTAAACTTTCTCTTACACAATATTTATACTGCTTTATAAGTTATATACATGAATCAATCATACAAAACTTTTACTATAAGAAAAACATGTGTTTAAATAATTAGCATATACTCGTACATACATATATAAAAAAAACTAAGCTAGCTTCACGCTTTATCCCTAGCGGGGTAGTTAGAGAGAATGGATCACCAAACACTACGGTCTCTACATACCTCTTTCGCCTCGTCCACTGTCATCAACCTCTTCATACATGCCCTCTAGCCCCCATGCTTTTTACGTGACCTGGAGGAATCCAGTATCTTTGATACTGTGTTTTCGAAGGTCAACCGAGATCTCCCCCTACATACATATATCACACAAACATAAATTTAACATTAACTTTATCCTTTACTCTATTTTTGTTTCCCTTTAATCTGGTTACCCTATCTCGGAGCGGTATTGGCGTGGACAATACTCCGTAATCACTTAGCAATTTTATTTTTTTTCCGATATATTGGGCAGATTTTTGACACGCCCATTGTGTCGATGCTCGTTAAAAATAATGAGCTCGGTTTGACCGAACGCCGAATTATTGGTATACTTGTTAATATTAGATATATTATATCGGTTTTTTGCTAACAATGTACAAAAATATAAGTTAGTAAAAAATATTATTTTCTTTAGTATTTTTTAATAATTCTGTAACGCAACATGTTTAAGTTTTTAGTACTGTGGCTTAAGTTATGAATTATAAAAAAATATACTATCGTAGCTTTTTCACTAAGGTCTAAATCATCACGCTTTTTCCCGTATAACAGGATAGGAAAAATAACCGTACAACAGGCCAAAGCAAAGTCAAGACACTTCTATTCATTCTGCCCAAAATCAAGATATTGCCTGTTCAGACGCCACTCAACACGCAATGTCTTGAACACAAGGCTATTGCCCAATAGGACAAGGCTTAACTTGGCATTGAGGCCGTCGTGGCGCAGATGTACAAGCGTGCGACTGTAAACAAGACGGTAGTGGGTTCGATTCCCGCTCTAGTAACAAGACCAAGCGCCGCGTTGAGTTCCGCCACTCAATGCGCCACGCGATGCGGCAGAAAGTGGAGAATAGAAGTGTCGCATTTTTCTATGCCATAAAAAATATGATTAAAATGATAATAGGTATTTTAAGCCGTCGGGATACAAAATAAAATTAAGCACCATATTTTCCATTTCTCTAAGTACTCGATACTCAGTTAGCATTATCTTAGTTTAAATTTGAGAAAGGCCTACGATTGGATTAGATTAGATTAATTTTGATGGACTGCACAGAATTGTTTAGCTGACAGCCGGATTAGGGGTGAAAATTATTTTATAATTTTCCAGCTATAATTGTTTTAATTAAAGTTCTAAGATACGAATGTAGAAACGCTCCCCTGACAAGGGTTTATGTAAAGTTGATATAATAAATTATAATAGAACATTGAAATGACAATATTAATACTATTATAGAATTTATAAAATATCTATTTATGGTAACAATTCAAAGAAGCGACGTCTTGTGGAGAATAGATAAAGTTATATTTTTATAATACAAACATAGATGGCGTTCCTAGTGCCTGCGCAGGAGTTACTCATTTTATTTCTATCAATTACTTGTCATTTAAAATTAAATATAACTAAACTCAACTATATTATTAATTTAAAAAAATATATATTAAAAATATATAATAAATATAATATGTCATATAATACAGAAAATAACTAAGAAGCAAAAAAGTTGTCAGTTTGTTCATATTTAATTTACTAGATGGCACTACAAGTCGTTCAATATTGTCAATACATAACAGTTTTTTTGTAAATTCCTTCGTAATTCAATTTTTAAATACAGATAGTTAAAATCTATAAAGATAAGATTTAAGGATACTATATTATCAATGCATAGAAAGTATATATTTAAATGAGAGACCAAATCGATTTACTTACTTACTTTAAGTAACTTGTAATAAATTATTTATACTATGGTAAAATGAATGACAAATGTTGTTTGTTTTTTCTACCAAAGCCTGATTTCCGGCGCGTGTAATTGGATACAGCGTTTCGAGCTCCGTGAAATAACTAATCCTACTAATTCTGACAGCCATATGTCACTGCGTAACAACTGCGTCGGCGGCAATCGTAAGGCTAAGTAAAAGTTAAAAATTTTATAACAACAACCAATTTTATTTCTTTATCTGTACTTATTTATATGTATTTGATTACGGAGGTACACAATAAACTTGATATTTTCAATAATTTTTGTTTTTCTTTCTTTTATTTTGTAATGATTCTTAGCGAGTCTAAAACAGTCAAGTATTATACATTTTAACTACAACATACACATATATTCAACATACATACACATAGAAATAGGTGGAAAGCAGGAAGCGGAAGTGTCGTTACAGCAACAGATTGTCACTAGGTGGCCAGGTTCCTATCCTGTTATGTTCACGATAAAGCGAAAAGCTAAAAAAAATACGAAGTAAGTTTCTTTTACTATAAAGAAATAGCAAATCTTAAATATATTTTTAGTGAGTAATCTGACCTTTCCCTTTCAATTTTGTGAAATAAATTAATAATTACGTATAATATGAGTCACATGTTATAGAAAATGGTGACCTCACTCTTATTTTTTCTTACATTACATGATATAAAAAGTTAAATGCCAACACATATCAAAAACAGTTAGTTCTCGCCGATTCTAACAAGAATAAATTGTAGTTTATCTACATATATACTTAGTTTTTAGACCAAAAAGATGAAAATGTTTGAAAATCAACGCCCAAGAAATATTTAGAATGTACGCAGTAGCAAATCCAATTTTATAGACGATCATAAAATGTCACGCCGTTTACTTTATTTCGGGATCATAACATGTGTCGAAGGAAACGCATTTTAAACTGCATTTTAAAAGCAATATATTAGCAGATGTTAGAGGATTATCGTAAACGGGACCACCTGTTTAGGAGTCAACATTGATGCTGAAGACGTGCCCTCTGCCAGGATACATTTATTTAAATGTTTTCTTCAGATTATGGGATATAACTAAATTATGGTCGACTTAGACCTTGTCAAGATAGAGTGAGTTGTATTGTTTTTGCTGTGCCGTTGCAAATAATATATGGTTTTAACCTTTAATAATCTAGTGAAAGTTGTTTTGGTAACATGAATATGAAAGTTTTTGTTCTTTAGATATAAATATTTTTATATACATAATAATAATAAAAGCCTTATTAACAATCTTACATGTTACATTTTATCTTATAACTAGTAACGTTATTATTTTTCTTTTTCTCTATTTTTATTAGACACTGGTTTCGTGATTGTCTTTATTTATTTTAAATAATAAAATATTTCTGATACAAACCTACGTATAGATTCAAACTAACAACCATCGTGTACGACGTACGTGGACAGTGACACTTTCAACTGTGTTACAAATTTGATATCTAAGAGCCGATTATTTATGTATGAGCCGATTATTGTAAATAAGTAGAATAATGTACATTGAGGTTAGTCGTGGCGCAGGGGCACAAGCGTATAAACTGTAAGCTTGACAGCGTGTGAGTTTGACTCCGACTCTGGCAACGAGGTAAAATGCCGCGATGAGTCCGCCACTCTACACCGAACCGAACTTCACAATTTAGCGGAAAGTGGAGAATGGAAGTGTCTACATTGGAACGGAGTGTCTTAACATTAAGTTCCCAGATGCCTCCTGTCTGCACTATGTGCGGCATATAAAAAAGTATAGTTGCTTTACCAATAATACAAATGTATAGAAATAAAAAATTAAAGAAAAAACAATATAAGAAAACTTGGGCGAGAGTGGCGAAATGTGGTGTAAATTCTCACACAATTTTAACTTTTTAAGTAACTTCTTAATTGAAATCATAAGCGAGTGCCACGTTAAGCGGCTTTTTGTTTTTACAAAAAATATATAAAAAACACTTTGTACTAAAACACTTTAAGTGTAGTAGATAAATAAATATATACATCTTTAGTACGGGACGGAAATCCTTAAGACAAGAAAATAAAAAAAAAGCAGTTAGAGATTTTGAAACTATTATTATGTAAAAAAATAATGATGGCATTAATAGCCTAATCTTGTATCCCGAACATATAACAGGTAGAAGGAACCTAGTGTTAAGGCACTTTGGTTCCCACTTTTCGCTCAAATTTTAAGACATTCATTAATAATGGAAATCAACGCTGCATTTTGTCTTGTTACCAGAGCGAAGAGATTAAATTAATCCAGTCCAGTCGAATTACGTGAATCGAATTCACAGCCTTCAATTCAAAGCAGACGCTCGACGGTCTCAAGCTCATGGTAAGTATTGTTTTATAATATTGTAACACTATTAACATAACTATTTTAATACTTTATTTCGAGGATGTAACTCAAATCTCTTAAATTAGCCTACCTGTAAAGCCTCCTCTGCCGTTGGAATTCAGTGGTAAGTAAAGAATGGAATGGTTAACACAAGGTACCTAGGTTCTCTCTGCCTACCCTACCTATATGTGCTGGATGCAGCGTAAACCTAAATTAAGATTTATAATTTTCTATAAGTATCCAAAAGACTATACACTCTAGCCAATAAGAAGTTATGGATTTACATAAACTAGCTCTATTAATATATTTAAAAATATTTATAACCAGTTAAATATTTATAATATAATCCAATAAAGTAGTTGTATGAAAATACAAAAAATGTAACTGGCTATTTCTTTAATGTTAACTGACGTTGCTGGATATTCTAATTACAAAACAAGTATCTAGACGGAAAACGAACACGAAGTTCATTTTGAACTTTAATTTAATACTAATTACCCTTCACTCCTCCCTTCATAGACAATCCTAAGTAATTTAGTCGACAATTTTTTCTTGTTACCATTGTTTAAAGACAGAGGATGCAATAAAAAACGTTCGTGTATTACTTAAGGCCTGCACTTGAAACCAATTATACTATTAACTAAGCCCGGCGGCCTAAAGAACCAAAAATAAATGACAGTCTCGACTCATATTAGGTGTTTTTTGTTATTAATTATATACTGTAATTAACCTCTTTAGTATTAATTAATATGTATGTATAGTATGTGTTATGTGGTGTATATCTACTTAATTCAGATATATCACACATAAATTAATGTATGAAAACTGTTTATTTAGTAATATATACTCGTTTATTTAGACTATTAAAATGTTTGTAAAAATATACGATACAAATATAGCTAAAACATTTTATTTACTAGTTTTATTTTTTTAATTACTTTATCTCTGCATATATGTGAGGTAGCTTCAAGCAAATGCAATCGGGATATATCATTTAGAGTTCCGAATCAATTTGAACTGTAAACAAAATCCATTCGTATTTAAAAATTTAAAACAACATCACAGCAAAATGGATAACTCAATCAACGTCAATCGAGTCGGCGGACGCGAAATGCAAAGGCTCGAAATCGAGTAGTGTGGGCCGACTGGTGAACAAGCATGTCACTACAATGAATGTACCCCACAAATCACCGGTTCGGTTGTAGAGGGTATTTTTTGTCGTTCGCTTCGTAGCGAAATTGAGTTTGGTCCACGAAAATTTGACCCATTCACAACGCACGTCCGAAATAAACAGATGGCCGATGCCCTTTTTTTGGTGGTTTCCCTATTTTTAGTCATCAAACACAAAATATAAATATCAAAATGTATGATCAGAGGTCAGTCGTGGGACATAAGCGTGCAACTGTAAATGCGACAGCATAAAATTTAATTAAACAAATCTTGCAATAAAAGCAAGAAAAAAAACAAATAAATAAAAATGCTAAATAAGAGATTAAAATATTTTTTACACACTGTTTGAGCCATTTTCAGATATGCAAAACCACCAGTTCAATACAACTCTTTAATTGTGGCGTTACGAACATGCATACAGCAATTGCTAAATAATGCCATTCTTGTAATTTTTTAAATATAATTTTCTCATTAACCAAGATTATGGGCAGTAAATTATTCCTATAAAATACCAAATTATGTTCTGTGGCCAAGGGATTTCTTATAAACAAATTTATTGCGATGTGTAACTCGAACTCGGTTATTATATTTCAAAGTTTTCGCTCGTAAATCTTATGGGATTTAATTTTTATGTGACAAGAGATGAGCTTTGTATGTCTTTTGAACCATATTCATATATGTTTTCTTTTAATATTTAACACCGTTTCCAAGTATAATAGTTTTACAAACATTCTTGTTAGTGAAATAAAATGGCTAGTCTTTGGATCGTGTTTGGATGAAAGTAATGATTGGAATTTAATTACTTAGTTATATTTACAATTCATCTGCTTATATAATTTGTCTAAAAAGATTAATCGGAAAAGAGAATAGGGTAACTTATCCCTATATTTTATATCTCTCTCATAAAGGCAGGAAAAAAATTTTTATTACAAATTTTCGTTGTTATTTACATTTGAAACTACTTACTTTATAGGTGCTATACTTGTATACTATTGTTTACCTATAGAGAAAATGTAATTGAAACGACATAATGTGACTGGTGCGAGTTATATATATTTAAAGTAAAATCCTTACTAATCTAAGATTTAAATTCGGCAAAAGATTTTTTTTAAGAGAATACAATTACCATACAGTCGTAAAGAAAACCGCGAAACCGCAAAAACAATAAGAATATAAATTAGCCAGTCAAATGCACGAGAGCATTATGATTTCCAACAATAAATCATACGTTTTGAGGCAGCTAATTACCTACTAATTTATTTTCCACAACATCCATACCTTCATAAATGCTAAAATAAATGATTTATTATACTTTCTAAGAATATGTATGGGATTTTAAATTTTTAAAATGAGTAAAAATGGATGCGTTATTAAAGCACGTCAAGTAAAGTTAAATTTATAACCATTTTAGTATGAAATTAAGATTTTTAATAATTTAATTAAAGGTAATTTGAGAATTGAGTTTGTTATATTCTAGCCCGTCGTGGAGCAGGGGCACAAAGTGTGTGATTGTAAACGCGACTGGTTGTGGGTTCGAATTCCACTCGAGGAAATCTAAATTTATATTAATTAAATTAAAAAAAAAATTCTATTAACATAATTTCTATTAATAAGAATTTCTTTAAAAAACTTAATGTTATACAAGTATTCTTCAACGTATGTGATAGTATTTGGATAGTGTAAATTGTGAGTTTAATTTTTATTCATAGCAAAAAGACTTCGACGAATATTCTAAATAAAAAACAGCTGTAACCTGTTATTTCTAGTGGAGTAGTCAGAGAGAACCGTGACAAACGGTATGATTTATACCGCATATCTCTTTCGCTTTCTCTATATAAAAAAAAAACAACTTAATTAAAAAAAAAGTAACACAAAATAATTACTAAATCGAATATAAACACATCATTAAATAAATAATATAGAAGTAAACTAACATATAGTTCACAGCATTAAAAATATTTAATAGTCCCCATAAAATGTTCGGGGTAAACATTTATATCACACATAAAGTATCGAACGCTAATTAAGAACGAAACGTAACGTCAACACAACGTTTATTTGCTATTTCCTCATTAACCTATATTAGGACTGTTTGAATAATATAATCATAAAATTCAGTAAGAAAAAGATTTTATACATTGCTTTTTGACAGACGAAAAAAAAGGAAACGAGGACTGGGACTAGAGCCGTCGAAATAGAGTTCCGTTTTAAAGTCCATCAAATCCTTTATTTTTTGTTATTTTTTACGGCTTTGCTGCAGTGGTCGAAAGTAAATAATGAAGAATGTTGTATGATATATTCTATGTGACCGAAGTAGAAGTAACCGCAGAAACGATTAACGTTTAATATTGCTTATAATTTTTCTCGATAAATTTCAATAAGTATTTCCTTGTTGCACTTTCAATCAAATATGCTCTTTAGCTTTATAATATTAGTCTGTAATAATATAGTAGCAAAAATGTGTAATATAAATAAAAATAAAAAATCATATATCAAAAACATTTTAAGCGAAATAATTATTGCTTAAAAAAAGTTACTTAAAAAAATCCTCGTAATATATGAACTTATCCCAAAAAAATCTATAAGTCTATTTAGATTTACTTTATTTTTTTAAAATAATTTCAATATACAATTCCTTATTTAAAAACATTCCATTGACTTCTGCTCGTATTGTCAAGTCCCAAAACTTCGTGTAGTAGGCGTGAGACTGTGGAGGAATTTGCATATATTCAAATAGAATACTCCTTTCGGTTTGTTTCTTTGAATAAATACAATTACCTAATCTACTTTAATTATACAGTTAGACGTCATGTGTAACTTTATCTAAACGTTATGTCTTATTTGAATGATAATATTATTTTAACTTATAATATTAGTTTGAACTAGAATGGGAGAACCCTAACGTGCTCAGGTGGTATTTGCACGTCGGTAGAATGAGTGCTAGCAAAAAAAGTTTATGAAGGAAAAGTGAGTGGTAAGAGAAGCAGGGAGACCTTGGTTGACCATCACACCACAATATCAATACTACTTTAGAAAAGTCACGTAAAAAACATGAGGACTTTCCTGAGAGCAGATAAAAATAGGTTCATGCAAAGACCATAGCGTTTGGCGCTCTGCTCTTTTTGGCTACTTCGCTAGGGATAGATTATAGAGACGTATAGATTATAGACAGGGATAGATTATAGGAAGAGTTAGATTATAGAGAGGGCTATCATAACGATTTAAAAATTAGGAATTCAATGGATAAAAAAATAAGATATTACTTACCAATTTGATTTCTTCCAAATTGATTTCTTAGTTTTTGACTCAAGTAAGTAGAATCAAGTACATACATTTATATGAAGTCAGGATGACGAATGTGAAACAGTGTTAATTTTATTCTTTATTTATTTCCAAACTTGATATATACAAGAAAACATTTAACCAAACAATAGCTACCCTTACATAAATTACCGACTCGAATGTTTAAACTGAAGGGATGAGGTAAGCTTTTCATTTAAGATATTAGGGGAGACTAAATCCAATAGTAATCCAATCGCACTCGTTAAATGTGGCGAGTTGTATGCACATCCGAGATAAAGGCCGGTACACACTCAAGGGCTGACGCAAAAAAAAATAGCTGTATATAGCAGGATATAACGAGAAGCAACTTAATGTTAAAGCACTTGGTTCCCAGCTCACCGCCAAATATTTATACACTGCGTGTTGCGTGTTGCGTGGCGGAACTCAACGCTGCGCTTAGTCTTGTTATCAGAGCTAGAAAAACTAAAATAAAATATTGAAGGGGAGACTAAACCCTATGGTAATCCAATCGCACTCGTTAAATGTGGCGAGTTGTATGCACATCCGAGATAAAGGCCGGCACACAGTGTCACGTGGCTGACGCGTGGCAGTGGCAAACGGGGACACATAAAAACATTTTGTCCTTTTCAAGTGTTGGACACCTATCACACAGACGTGTAATACGTCGGAGGTTTCGTAAATAAATACAATTTTTGTCTAAATTGTTTCGAGTGCCAAGTGTTGACTCAACGAAATCAAGATATTACATTACATATAGTAACGTAATATCTTGATTTCATTGAGTCGATTTATGGTGTTTTTTTAATCAGTTTGGTTAACCATATTAAAGATTGTAATTACTTTATATATATATAACTGTATCAAATAAAAATATATGAAATTTGATTACATTTAGCTTCACGCTTTTCCCCGGAAATTAAAACAATTTATATACATACACATAATCTTTCCCTAAGTAGGAATCGAACTGACAGCCGTCTCGTTTACAATCAAAAGCTGTGCCGCTGAGCCACGACAGCTTCAAAATATGTATAACATTAACTTAAACTGTTCACCTATTCAATAAATTTAAAAGTAAAATATTGCATATAAGAATATGACACTGTGTGACATCATCCCTGGTTAAGCAAACGCGTGGCGTCTTGAAAAATAAGACTAAATATAGCCCCCTATTACGAAGTGAATGTGTTGACAACGTCCCTGCACTTAGGGGCACATTTGCGAGTATCGCCTGCTGAGATGTTTCTTTGAGAATAAATTACTGTATACTATGTACATACTCGTATTTGATTGCCGCATCATGTCCTTTTAAAGTATGATTTTTAAATATGTAAAAAGTGTCAATATTTAAAACGGGTTTTTCTTATTTTTTTGCTTGTGAGTCGTGGCCGCAGCAGCACAAATTCTGACTGTAATCGCGACGGTTGTACGTTCGATTCCTACTCGGTGTAATTAATAACACATGTAAAATATTAGTATTTAATTTGTAAATTGATAGTAAGTTCGAATGAGCGTTGGCAGCCATACCAGAACAAATTCTGTCATGCCATTTTAACTCTAGGCACTATTTAGATGTCAAACATGTATAAATAAAATTGAAGTGTCATTCAATTGGATACACATTCAAACATAACCAAACCGATTTAAGTAATAAAATTTATTACTTAATTTCGAAAAACGTAGGTATTTTTATTAATTTTCAGTTGGCGATTTTGGAATACACACGATGATTGTGTGTTCTCACAGGATAAGTTATTGAGAATCAGATTCAAAAAGCGTGAGTTCGATTCCCTTTTATTTTTTAATATATTTTAGCGTTACGGTGTATTCCCCACATAGCAAGGTAGGCAGAGGGAACCTGGGAACCTAGTGTTAAGACATTCAGACATTCTCGAGGCATTACGTGTTGAGTGGCCGTATTTCCTCGAATGGAAATCAAACCCACAACCTGTCATGTCATGTCATGCGCCACGAGCGGCCATAATATTTCAAATTGATTTAGAATCCGAAAACCTATAAAAATATAATACAATAAGCCTATCTCAGTTTCCATTTACATTTGTTTAACACCACAAAAACTTGTAATAATGGCAGTGGAATACACTCCAGCGGGCACTCGATATCGAGTGAGCACGATATGGCGGCACTCGTGGCAAATGAAATTTTGTTTTCAGTCGAAACCCTGCCGCATGGTGGAGCGCTCTTTTGTTGTTTCTTTTATATGTTTTTAACTACCGTCTGAGCTCAGCTCTGTTCTAGCAATATCTAGAAATAAATTTCATACATATCTTATATATTTCATATATATAAAGCTGACATATCTTTTATATTTTCACACGACAGTTTTATACATAAATTTTTCTTTTTCTGGAATCGGATTCACCATAATAATAATTTGTACATTACCAAATATACTCTAAATGCAAAATATAATGCAAATATGTTTTAGACAGCTTCTTTTCTATTTTATACTGTACCCCACACACAGCGGGCATCGGAAAGCATCGGAAATCTAGTGCTAACACACTGTTCTCCATTTTCCACCGAGTTCTCGAGAAATTGTGTATGGAGAGGTAAAAATCAACACCACACTTTATATATTTTATTTTTAATTTAAAATTAAAAGAACAAATTCCATACAACGTGATCACGGTTATAAATCCGCTTAACCGTTTCGATTTCCATTTCCAAAGCCGAAGTACAACTATGAGCATGTTTATAAAAATATTCTGAATTTTCCACCAGTAAGCGTAAAAATATGAATAACAAATCTATATTAACAATATATGTTTTTACGCGTGCCTTTTAAAATGAACGAGAAATTTTTTGATGGATTAAATTACTGTAGCATTTTATTGCATTTCTGAAGTAATTATTGACAGATGAGAATGTTTTATTTAACCCGGCGTTCGTCGCTACCGGTCAACAAATACCACAGAGGTAATGTAATATAAATATATATGTTATATATATTTTTCTACGTAGTTTAGAGACTTATCGCTTTACATTTTTGCTTAGAAACAAGACACGTGCTCCCCAAGTGGCTGACAGTTAGCAACATGTCCTTGGACGCAGTAAACATATCAAGTAAGAATGAGTGAAAATTGCCCGGTAGCGACCTGAACGGTCACTGTAACGACTTTTTGACATATATTTTCGATCGAGTTCGATCTATAAAATAGATTTTATAAACCGAAGATAGTCACATTAAAATAGCATCTAAAAATGAGGATCATAAGGAGAGTAGTATCCTGACACATGATGCTCAGAAGAAAGCGGATTACAAAACCATTCCTGAGATTCCTTTGTATTTTGAAGATCAGAAAATACTAACATTACGTGTGCAATTGGGGCAAAAATTTTTAGATAAAGAGAATATTTTTTGGACTTCTCAAAGTGTAGAGTATCAATGTCTACGTTGTTATCAAAGGTAGTAATGGACACTCGGGAGGTTGGCTTGGCTAAACGATGGACAAGTTAAAAGAATTGGCGAAATGCTAAGTTATGCCTTTACGTTAACATTGCAAGTTATTTATTTAGCAAAGTCCATAAAGAATAAAACAAAATGTATTTAGAGCTTACACGAAACAACGAAGATTATTTGCTTTATGCGTTCCTCAAGGTCCCGATCACATCCATACATATCGTGAAGATTTTGACTGGGCAGGCTTATAAAACATGAAACTAGGAATAATGTGGTATTTTTACCCAGTGGCGACCATTTATGTATGAAAATGCCTAGCGACGAACCCCGGGTTAAGATGAAATAGTAAATATTTGTAACGTAGGGGTAAGCGCATGCAACTGTAAACAATAAGCTTCATGGTTTATCCTGCACACAGCAGGGTAGGCAGAGGCAACCCAGTGTTAAGATACTCCGTTTCCCACTTTCCTCCGCAATTTTTAGAAGCATTGCATGTTGAGTGGCGAAACTCAATTTCGGGTTATTTGCCTTGGTACCAGAGCGAAGAAAAAACATATTAATAAATAATAATTCATTTCCTCGAGTGGTGATCGAACCCACAACGTCACGTCGCGTTACAATCACACCCTTGTGCACCTACGCCACGACGGCTTAAAGAAATATTTTAATACTAGTGGGTGCGCGCGGCTTCGCCCGCTTATTTGCACCCTTAGGGGTGAATT
>DWAO01000258.1:0-28949 GCA_018230605.1 Heliconius congener | reverse complement strand
TCCTCGAGTGGGGATCGAACCCACAACCAGTCGGTTTTACAGTCACACATTGTGCTACTGCGCCACGACTGGCCTCATTCATAATAAAAAAAAATTACCACAGTTTGATCCACCGCAGAAGATGCGTAAAGACATGCATACACTACATTAATACAGAAATATTTTACTTTACTCTTACTCTTTGATTTATCTTTTTTACTATTTGTTTTTTTTTTGTGGAGAAAATTTTAAAAATATGAACTAAAATAAATTTTACTAATAACGAGCATCTTTAACTTGAATTTATAAGAATCGTAATTTAATATGCTGATTATTATAGACACGTGACGTCATATATTTCTAATTGTATCAATTAGAAAGCATATTAGCTATATCTGACAAATACCTACAATAAAGAAAACATGTCAACACACTTCCACACATGCAGTTACATATTCATACATTTGGTCGTAGATTCACATATTCCAACACGCATTTACACAAGTCCATGTCTTTTTTTATACGTCAATAGAAAATATTTATCATTATTAACTACTTACTACTGCTAAGGCTGCATTCTTTATTTCTTATAGTTAAGCTATTGGCTTAACATAAAGCATATAAATGTTTCGTATGAACAAAATGCTGTATACAACAAACGTTTATCCCTAAATATTTAATTTTCTTTCGTAAAAATATTTTCATACATAAAAAAATTAAACACTAAATAGTTTTTATCGTCATTAAAATTGTGGCGTGGTGGCCGGTGGCGCCGGCATAAGCGACCGACTGTAACGACGCGATTCGAATATTGTAGGGTTCAATTCCCACTCAGGGAAATTAAACATTTAATATTTTCATTTCCTCGCTTCGGTAACGACGGATATGAATCCTTCCACGGCCTTTCTTTCTACGTATTAACAACAGGCACCTTGTCCAAAAATAGAAAGAAAATATCTGAAAACAGTTCTCTCGATTCAACATGTCGATCTGCTGTAAAAAATGGTAAATACCGACCGATGACAAAATGTCACATTTTAATGTAAAATGCTCGCAATATCTAAGCTCTATAATTTATTAATATTAAAATGCGTTTGAAGTTAAAATAAAATAAAGGCTTTTTGGGTGTTTTTACATATAAACTATTTAATAGTTAATTATTATGAAAAGAAAATAATTTAAGGCATTTATAACATTCGATTTCCATGTCTGAAAAAAATGCATAAGTTCTATAGATATCATTTAATAGTATCTTGATGAGAACATATGACTTAGTGGACAGACCGCTTGGACGTTTCCAAGAGGCGCGGGTTCAAATCCGGTCCAAACGTTTAAACGTTCAAATTCAACTCATCAGTTTTGGTAGCTGCACTTGGCTATTTTAGCCAGCCTTGGCTTTCGCCATTACGCACAGGAAATGATATCTTGGTCCATACAGCGAAAGAGAAAGCTGATCTCCTGCGCGCTTTCTTTGCCTCGAATTCGACTATGGATGACCGAGGAACAACGCCGCCGACCATCCCGCGGTGCCAGAGCTCAATGTCTGAAGTTAAGTTCAGTTCAGTTCGGTCGTCGTAGTCCCAGATTCGTGAAAAAGCGCTGTTGTTCATCCGTTCCTAAAGAACGGCGTATTAGCATCGTTGAGTAGACGTAAACGTCTCCTCGCTGTGCCTTCTCTACCGCATTTATCATGGCAAGAGTTCTGGAGAACTGTCGCCCAATTTTCTAACCACACTATCTATCTATCTATACTATATATAATATCTAGAATACCACCACCACAAAGTAGAATACCATTCACGCCATGTACGATGGCACTCCATTACTGTATGGCTGCCTTCCACGCGCCACACAACTGTGAAATGGCCTATCTACGGCGGTATGACATGGGTACCTTCAAAGAGCGCGTCTATCTCCACCTTAAAGCGATCATGTTTATTGTTATATGTAGTAAAATTAGAAAATAATATAATATAACTTAGTATTTATTCGGCAGAAAGTGGGCAACGGAGTGTCTTAACACAAGGTTCCCTCTGTTTACCCTGCTGTGTGCGGGATACAGCGTGAAGGTGATTTGATTTTATTTATTTAAAAAAATACCCAATAATGACATTATATAATATAATTTATTATCAGTTTTCATTAATTTTTATTTTATACAAGGGCTTAGTTGAAAATAATTGAAACTTATTTGACTTTAGCTAATCTTGTACTCAATTTAATAATTAAAAATATTTGTAATTATGGTAAATGTATATTAAATAATTTTTCTTGGTGACTAGATTAAGATTTCTACTAATATTATAAATGACAATGTTTGTGAGGATGGAACCAGCTATTTTAACGCAAAACTACTGAATGGATTGAGATGAATATTTACAATAATATAGTTTATACCTCAGAATAACACATAGGCATACAAGTCTACCCGTGACCACGGACTACTATAAAGTGTTCGAATCGTCGGGTTTGCTACAATTTATGTAAAGCTTTTGTGTAAGGTCACTTGCACGTTCGAATAAATGTTTTCAATAATATGACCAATAATTTTGAAAATAACCAATGTCTGGACCGATTAGCAGATCGCATACCTTACAAAGGAAGATGCGTGAAAAATCAGCTAGAGGAAGGTTTAACAAAATGGCAGCTTCTAAATTTTTTACTTGAAAGTTCAAAAATCTGCTCTGATTACCTTTGGATTTGTATTGTATGAAGGCAAATAATGTTTAGGGGAGTCTGTATTGTAACTGACTTCGGAGTATTTAACTTTTGGAAGAGGAAATCATACTGCAGTTACTGGTCCTGAATCCAGTACTGAAGAATCCAGTGGTCATTAAGGTTTACGAAAAAAACATATTAGACTAACTAAGCCCAAGGCTTATCTCCACAGTTTTTATCCAGTCTTTTTATTCGACAAGTCTTTGAAAAGACGTCTCGTCACACTCCTGCCGAGCAAAGAAAAGAAGAACAAGATTATCTATTAGTAGTAACGAAATAAAAGAACATGAATATCAATATTAGCCTATTTAGGTGACAATACAATAAATTTTATAAAATATCAACAGTTTAACATATATGTGTATTTCAATTCTTCTAGGAATCATTATGAAACCTTCTACGAGTGTTAAATTAAAATTTGATCCACAACCTGCCACATTACAACATTTTTTGATGATTTATAAACTATATATTTTTAAAGTGTAAAGTTTCATATAACCTGTTAATTACTTTTGGTGTAAAGGTGAAACAAACATTCATTCATCTTCAAAAACAATCAGATTTATATTTACAGCAGTGTCATCTATTTCCTTTATCCTGTTTATATTTAATCAAATGTTTTATAATACATTTTAGTTTTTCCATTTTTTTCCTTAATCTGCGTCGACTTTGCCACATTATGTTTAACCTCCTTTTTCTATTTGCTGCAATCACTTCTAATCTTTTAACTTTAATTTTTAATTTAATTACTTCTTCTGTATCTGTTTCTTTTATATCTACTGGTAATTGATTTGATATTGTAGGTTCTAGTTCTTGACATGGCTGAAATATAAAAAATTAAATATAAAAAGCTTATAACTATAGCTTCATGCTGTATCCTATATATCAAGGTAGGAAAAGAAAAAATAGTTTCAAGACACTCTTCTCTGATTTCCACTCAAATTCAACACTATACTTAAAAATACATAGTATTGCATACATTTTCAATTTAATAAAAAACTTTGGCTGTGATAAATAGAATTAAATTAAATTAAAGACCAAAAATGGCACAGTAATACAATTCAAATAAAATAAATGCATAAACAAATATAAAACCAACTTACAGAAATATTAATAGAAGGAACAGCCTCTACAGACAATCTACGCAGTCCACTCACAGTAATATAAAAGTCTTTGGTGTCAAAATGTTCAGAGCAAACTGCACTCGATAATGTAGCTGACCATGTCTCACGATTAACTGCTATTTCCCAGAGGTGTTTCCTGTCAGGGTCACGAGGGAATCTAGAATTTTAGAAAAATGTAAGTTGTAATGCAGAGGAGACAGATTGTGACTGTAAGCACGATGGTTGTAGGTTTAATCCCTAGTAGTAAGAATGATTATAATAAAGTATTCACTGTTAAGGTAGACAATACGTGAGTTTCGATTCGCCTCGTCTAAAAAATTAGACGGAAAGCAAGAAACGGAATCTCCTAAGACTAGGTACACTGAGCCTAACTGATTAAACGACAAAATATGTGAAGTTGCTAAATTTTATAGCACTGTTTTGATTAAATGATCAGTTAGTAAATCAGGATTATTCAGACCATATGTTACTTTAAACATTAATGGAGAAATAATCAAAAGAGAGAAATATAAATTACCTGTGAAAAGTAATGCCATCTTTATTTTTAGATATTTTTGCGGATGTATTTTTACAATTAGACACAGCACAACAAACCATTGCCAAAATTTATAACATTAAACATCGAGTTTTTAAAACTTTTATCAAAAATGCATTTAATCGGCAAAATACAAACATAGTAAAACTACAAGCAAAACAAACGCCTTAGTGTCAAAATCGATTGACATCCATCAAAATGATTTTATATCATTTATTTTAGAACGAATAAAAACTAAAAAAAATTATCAATATTTATATTAAAATATGATATTAAAAATAAAATATGATCAATTTACACCACTTCAATGTATTTATAATGTTTTCAATTATATCAATAAATTAATCTTCATATTTTTTTATTTAATTTTATATAATTATATATTATTGCAAAATTTGAATTGTTATACTTATAAAGACTATGACTTACGATGCATTTAAAATTGAAATGTTTATTTTATTTAATTATATAATCCAATAGATAGTAAAAAAATTGAATGTTTTAAATATTTTTTTGGAAACATACATATTTAAAAAACATTACGCGCCTCTTAGAAACCGTCCATGCGGTCTGACCAACTAAGCCTCATTGGGCTACGACGAAATTTGTATATACGTGTTACAACTTATTTATGTTGATAACATCTCTGTAGGGAGATTTTTACAAATTTTCGCTACGCAAGAGAGAGATTATTTATTCAATATCTTTTACATTCTTAAAGTACTGTTCCTCATTAACTGGAAGAAAAAATTGAAAAGAAAATTGTTGTATATTGAATATTTTTGTAGAGATTTGAACGTTAACTTTAATTTTTTAAGTTTATAGATAAAAAAGTATATTTACAGGATTACAGCCTATTTTTAATGGTATCTAATAGAAGAATGTCGAACAAATATTCGACAGAATCGATTATTTTGGAATCATCTAGGAAATAATATTCACACGCAGGATATATTTTTTTATGCCTATAGAGTCTAATTATTTGGGATTTAGACAAAAAAAATATTGGCAAAAAAAGAAATATACATAAATGTTTAAAATACTTGCTATATTTATATGCAACGTAAAATGTTTTGCAGCTTTGAATTTATTGCTAATAATTTTCATAAGGCTAATATCAAGAAGTGCTTATAGAGCATGATACACATAATATATTTATATGCCATCAAAAACATAACTTGTAAAAATAAAATAAATCTCGCGACTTAGTTAGATATTAATGAAAAAAAAACAAAATTAGCTTCACGCTGTATTTCGCACACAGCAGGGTAGGCAGAGGAAACCTAGTGTTAAGTCACTCCGTCCCACACTTTCTGCCGAGTCGTGGAGGCCGTCGCCGCGCTTAGCCTCGACTCAACGCCGCGCTTAGCCTCGACACCAGGGCGAAAAATGAAAATATAAATTTAAGTAAACATTTCATTTCCTCGAGTGGGGATCGAATCCACAACCATTCGATTTTACAGTCACACTTTGTACCCCTACGCCACGACTGGTTGCTTATTTATTTAATTAATTTATTATATGTTTATTTTATTAATTCATTCATAATTATGTCATAACTAAATAAACTGACTTGGCAATCGATTTAAAACCCAATATAGTATGTCTGTTCTTGAGGCCGTCGTGGCTCAGGGGCACAACGGTATGATTGAAGAAAAGGTTGTGGGGTTGATCCCCACTCGAGGGAATGAATTATTATTTCTTAATATTTTAATTTCTTCGCTCTGGCACCAAGGCAAAAGCCCGGTGCTGAGTTCCGCCACTCAATGCTCAACGCCTCGAATTTTTGCGGGATACTGCGTGAAGTTTCTTCTTCTTTCTTTTTTTTTTAAATAATTTGTGTTTAACAAAATCAAAGTACGATTTACTTTATGTAAAATATTTTTTTACTTTTTAGTTCGTTGTTAGAAGTCGGTTTTTTTTGTTAAAAATTAATTTATTTTACGATTTTAAGTCATGGGTAGACCTTAAGAGGATGCTTCTCAAACGAGTAGGTAGTGATTGTACTATGTAAAATTTCAATCTTAATTAGGTATTATTTTTGTGCAAACTAACATTTTGGCATAGTAACTAGAAAATACATAACAAAATATTCTGGCGAATTGGGAACCTCTTCCTTTTTTGCAGTCGGTTGAAAATGAGAAAAGATAGTTGAAAAGAAATGGAACGATAAGTAATCTCACTCTCAGGAAAATTTTCTCATAGATACCTTTGTCAGAAATGAATTTTAAAATAAAATGGGACCAAACGAGAAGCACTAGCTTTCAAAATCGGTTCATCCAGTAAAAAGTTCTGAGGTAACAAACATAAAAAAATACAGTCGAATTGATAACCTCCTTTTCTTACAGAAGTTGGTTAAAAATGAAAAAGAAACTTAAAGAAGAAACACCTATCTGTTCAAAGCTGTAGGCCAGGCCCCCTCAGAAAATATCTGTAGATACGCCCATGCCTCCCAGTGACTTGCGATTTGCGAACCCACAACCATTGCATTTATATTCAGACGCCATCCCACTGCACTACGACCTCAACTACTTAATAAATAGAATTATTAACAACACCCTAGTACTAAAAATTGCAGTAATAATATGCCATATTACAGTAATTGCATGGCACGTCCATTATACAACAACACATTGCATGTTACTGAATACTGATATCTTCATTTAATTTTTATTTCGGCTGTATTTTGTGACCGTCACGCCCATATTTAGCGGCTCTAATATACTTGTAAGTATAATGTAGACGTTTAAATTGTGGGGTTGTACCATTTGTCGTTCTTTGGATTGTATGATAGTGATGTGACCCTTTTGACTTATTATCGATATATTGAATTTATTTTATTTAAATAAGAATCGTATTGCATATCTAAAATAATTGAAATGTTAGTAATGCAATTTAATTAAGTCTAAATTTATTAATATAAAAAAATATGTATTTCAATACATTTTTTTTTATATTAATAAATTTAGACTTAATGAAATTTCATTTGTTGTTTTTATTTTTATTTAGTATATTTATAGTTATATGGCCTTATATGAAAATAAAACTTATTAAATAGTTGTTATATTTTAGCTTTTGATGTATCAATTATAAGTTTTTGCAAATATATACCTATATAGAAAATTTTGTAAAGGTTTCTTTAAAAACCTTGGTTTTTATTATGTCGAAAAATTTGTAAGGAACTTACAAAACGAATGAAATTGTCTCCTTATAAAAAATACATATGCTATGAAAATTTTAAAATCTGTAAAAATACAAATATTAAAAAATGTAGAGTATTTTTTTTAGGTTTTTGTATTTTGGTTACTAACTTACTTAGGTTAACTAATTACTGTAACGAAAATATCATCCAAATAACAAATTCCCATAAATCTGTTTAGAAAAATAAATTGATTTTTTTGAGTTTATAGTATATTTTATACTTAAGTTAAGTAGTACTTGAACTATAGAATTTTTTCAATTCTGCTTATCAAAAATGTATAGCGACGACGGTGCCGGTAAAAAAGGTTTACAAATATTTCATACATATATAATATTTTTCCTTCAGACGTAGGGTAAGCTAAAGCTATATATACGAGGTGTTTCCCAACTAAAAATAGTAAAATTTTACATTTCAACAAGCAAACAATAAAATGATTCAGTCATTTATAACAAGCATAGAGGATCCTCAAAGACCACTTCTTGGTCCAAATTATTGGATTTTAAAGAAAATGGGTTTAATTTTAAGTAAAAGCCTAATGAATAAAGCATTTTACATAATAGTTCACGAAATTGTCACATTTTTTGTAATAACTCAATACATGGAGCTTTATATCATAAAATCTGATTTAGATCAAGTGTTGACGAATCTAAAGATATCAATGTTGAGCATTGTATGTATTGTTAAAGCTAACACGTTTGTGTTTTGGCAACATAGCTGGAGAGAAGTAATTGAATATGTTACGCAAGCTGACATATATGAAAGGGAGTACACAGACGTAGAAAGAAACCAAATTCTAGATTCCTACACTGCATACTGTCGTCGTGTCATACGTTTTTATTGGACTCTAGTTTTCATTACATTTGTAAGCGTGATATCAACTCCTCTAATCAAATACTTATCGTCCCAAGAAGCTTTTAATAATGGAACAGAGCCGTTTCCTCATATTTTTAGTTCATGGATGCCGTTTGATAAGTATAGTTTCCCTGGAAATTGGATAACTGTTATTTATCACGTTTTGCTGTGTGCATATGGAGCTGGAATAATGGCAGCATACGATACAATTATTATGGTAATTATGGTATTTTTTGGAGGAAAGTTACAATTGCTTAGAGATAGATGTAAGGCTATCTTCAGTTGCAATGGTTTAACTGTGAGTGATGAACAAGCATACAGAACGATACGAGAATTGCATACAACTCATGTTCTATTGATGAAGTAAGTATTTTAAAATATAACTCTTTAGTTCGCTACATATAGAAGTTCAAAATTCTGCAGTGATAAAAAATCATATGATTATATTTATAAAAATATTTTTTAATTAAATACCAAAAAGAACTAATCAACGTTACAAAACCTGAATAGGAAAACATTTTTATTGAAAATTTACAAATGACCCGAATGACAAATAAATGATTACCGTAGCCATGATTTAAATTTATAGATAATTATAATGCTTATTTCGCATTAAATCGCAAGATGGTTTGCAACAGCCGCGCTCATCAAGCCCTAGTTCTCATGACTAACAGATCATGACAAATTTTATATAATTAGAACAGTGTAATTGCTTTTGTATTGAGCAAATTCTGTTTAACAACAAAATTTAAATTTTATTATATTCATATTACATATCTGATATAATTATATAAGCCCAAATTATAAAATACTTTTTCTGTTTATTCTAATATTTTATATTCTAAGGTGTCAGTTAAGAATCGTTTTTTAAGCTTCAAGTAGATTTGATCCGTATGCAGCACGTTAGGTAGTCATGACCTAGTGTTCAGACACGTAAATAGTACTAATTATTTGATAGTAAATTAAATTTAACTTCTAATATTTTAAGCATCCTCCGGTGATCTGTGGTAGGTGTAAGGTCTCAAGCTTACGGCATAACACAAACTTCATAATGCTGCAATATAACTTGCAAGTCACACATTCTATTCACAAGATAGAATATAAACAAGAAGAAGAAGAAAAATATGGCAATATAGAAATTAAATTAGCATTAAATTCAATCCATCAGGCGTCTGAATTTATTTTTTATTCTACTTACTGTCAGACAGTATAACAATAATAACATCCACATAAATCCTTATTTTTTTTACATGTATTCCATAAATTTTTTTTTATAGTTTTTTTTCTTTTTACCGGTCAATTTCCTTCGTATGTTTTCCATACAACGTGACATTGGACAAAATGAATTGTGCTCAACTGGCACGCTCGAAACGCCATAAATTAAGAAATCAATCAATAAATCTTCACAAAAATTAATATACATAAAATTAAAATTTTAAAAGGTTTTTTATGGTTAAATAACTTTGCATATTTTTTCATTTTTGAAGTGTTATGCTACACTTAGGAAGGAAAAATATTTTTTGTCCCGCTTTTTTTTAAACAAATTCCTCCACGTTCCTCAAAGTTAAATTTTTTATACGTTTTCTAAAAAGTAACTTTAAATATACTGCACATATATAGGAACATTAAATTTTTTTCTGTCACTATTATCCTGTTGAAAATTGTTAGATGAACTTCTCCCAATAAATTGCGCATTTCTTCTAAATATTAAGTAAATAATCTTAAGTAAAATACCTTTACCGATATTTTCTTTTATCAACATGCAAACAATTAATAAATTTAATATGTTTTTCACACATTTCACTCGCATCTAAATTAAGCTTTCATAAGCTTAATTTAGATGTCATCATTGACATTATATCAATCTTAGAAAGGTCGCATTCATCTTTCGTTCAATATTCCATATTATAATATTAATATATTATAATTTTGCCCTCATATAGCAGAATTGGTAGCATCATTGTTTTTTGTATTTTCTTACGTCTGCATCTTGTTTCACCATGAGCTATTATCGTTTTCTTGAGTTTTTAGACATTTTAATCAAACTGTAAAAAGCTACAACGGCAAAAGTAAAATATAAAAAATTTTATTCATTTTATACCGGAACAAATAATATACAAAGCCATAATATATGTTAAGGGACTTTTAATAAATAAATTGCGACATAATATTATTTTTTTCTTTAAAACTTTAATTTAAGCTACAAAAAATCAAATATCAATATTTAATTATAATAATCAAGAAAGTTGTTGTCTAATCTTTTAAATATTTCACAACTATACTTGTTGGGAGTGGAGTGTCTTAACACTAGGTTCCCTCTGCCTACCTTGCTGTGTGCGAGATACAGCGTGAAGCTGTATTTATTTATTATATTTAATATACTTGTTTTATCGTAATTATATATTTCACAAGTAGGCAAGGGAGCACATATAATTTTCAATAAATTTTCCGTAACATTTAGAATTTTAAAGCTCTGAACCTTATCTATTTTACCAGACAACTTATTTCCATTTCCTAATAAAATAGTATAAACTTCCAACAAGTAAGATTTGAACTCACATTCATTAATGCCAGATAACGTCAATTTATTTTTTTATAAATTACATATGAAAGTTTTTTAAATAAAAAAAATGTAGACACATTATCGATACTCCTCCCGAACTATTCGTGCCATTAACCGTTAAAGCGCCATGTTTACTGCTCAAAAAAAGAACCAAATACAAAACAATAATTTAAGAATTCATCATTGTTACTTTGATATTTTAAAGTTTTTAAGAATTTAAAAAAAAAAATTTACATTTTCAGATATTCGAGGCTATTCAACTCATTATTATCGCCGGTTATGTTTCTGTACGTGGTTATGTGTTCTTTGATGTTATGTGCGAGTGCATTTCAACTTACTGTAAGCTATTATTTTAATTTAAAAGTTTAAAAGTAAAACTTTAAAAGTATATTAAAACTTACAAAATAAAATCAGTACTCCTTTTTATATGCGTTATAACGTTTTTTTAAGTTAAAGTAAAAATATTGATGACTTTTTCACAACTTCATCCACATAGCAAAGTAGACATAAGAAATCTACCGAATGTTAAGAGACTCAGTTAATTCAGAATGATAATATAACAAAAATAGATCTTTCCCATTCAATAATTATTAATATACCTAAGTTTTCTCAAGAGTTAATCTAAGCCAACAACCATGACGATTCGTGAAATACATAATTTTTTTTTATTTTAGACTGCAACAAATACAACGCAAAAAGTTTTAATGGCTGAATATTTAATATTTGGCGTCGCACAACTCTTTATGTTTTGTTGGCATAGCAACGATGTCTTAGTGAAAGTAAGAATTTATATTTTTTTAGCTAGATAGGCAATAATATATAATTCGCGCAGATCTGTATTTTCGTTCCCGTATTTGAGAACCGTTAAAAAATATTTATAATTAAAATTATCGTACTTATCGTTATTATCTAGAAGTAGCGTACCAGTAAGCTAATAGCACACACCAAAACCTGAAAATTTCAAGCTTGTTGGTAATATATTACCGAAATTATGCGAAAGCAACGTTTTACTATTTTCACCGATTCACTCACGCACTTACTCACGGTTCATCAAAATAGAACTAGTGCTTCCCATAGACGTAGAAAGCTGACATTTAGTACAGAGGGATAGCAACGTCCACGTAAAGGGAAACCTATCAAACCTAGGAACATCGAAGATCTGACGTATAGAGTAATTGAAACTATAAAATAATCTGAAGTATAAAATAATTGACGCTGATGAGAAACTGTCTACAGAAGAGGGAAGAGCCCAGAGAAACTATTAAAGATGTCAATATACTGCTTTTGCATAATTTATTCAGCATGGTGGAACTCTTCTTTTGATATACAAAAATTCGGCTAAAATATGGGAGAAAAGGAAATGTCGCCTTAACAAAAGTTATTATGTATGTTAATATGCTCATTATCCCACGCCATGTCTTATTTAGTTGTCACTCCTACTTTTTTTGATTTATGGTTCTAAGAGCTCTGATAAGCTAATTAAGAAAAAACTGCTTTCTGCAAAAAGAGACCAAATTCGACAAAAAAATACGCACATCAAAAAATATGCACATGCCATGCACCGACTAACAACTTCAACGATACTTGGCTGGTTTGTACAGGAAGTTTTTGGTGGGATATTCGTTTTCCACTCATGTAAGAGACCTAAATTCGCTTAAATAGACGTCTTCATCTTAGCAGTAATATTTTTCCGAGTAAGAAACCATTAGCCCGACAATAGGGCATCTAATAAGAATAAATGAAGCTTTTTTGTTACGAGTTTAAAAACTTTAATTTAAAAAATTATAAGAATTCTTAATTATACCTACACGCTGACTCCCACATACTACAAAATTTTCGCGATATTATTCAGCTTTTGGCCAAAATGGAGACATGAAAGTAATTCATTTCCAAGACTTGAATTCGGAACCACAACCATCACCCTAAGACTGAGATAGTCGGTCTTTACACTATTTTTATATGTTACTAATCTATTTTAATTAAAACATTAGAACAAATTAAATAAAATGTTTGATACTTTCAGAACCAACAAGTGACATTAGGACCGTATGAAAGCGAATGGTGGAAAATGGATTTTAGACAAAGGAAAAATATATTTATTCTGGCTGGACAACTTAAAATAGTGCATACATATACCGCAGGGCCATTTACTGAATTGACTTTATCTACTTTTGTAACGGTATATTAACACTTTTTTTTATATTTGTGTATCTTTTGGCGAATATCGCAGCTTGAATGCAAATAGTGATGATTTTGTGACTAATTGTGACCTTAAATGTTATATGTGTTATATTTTTGTTATAAAATTTCCGCAATGGAAAAGTCCAGTCCAGGAAAGTCTTTAATAATGAAAATACATATATATTTAATGATAAAATCAATTTTAATTAATTCTTGTTTTGCCTTGTAAAAGTTTCAACATTTCAATGGTGTAATTGTTCGGTCTACTTTTTATATTTCACGCTAGTTTTTAATTTTTTTATGAAGTCCATCTTTTTTATTTTCTATAGTTATTGTCTAATTGCCATTTATCTAACGTCACCGATCGATTAATAGTGGTTAGATATGATAATATTTTAAACATTAATATTTCTAGTAATGTTAAATTATTTAAAAAAATAATTATTTCCTTTTTTTTAGATATTGAAAGGCGCTTACAGTTATTATGCTCTTCTAAGAAAATAACAATTATCTTTAATTTATTATTATTATACTTTTTTGTAGAAATGTTATTAATTTATGGTTAAGACATATTTCGTTCACAATGTCACATCAAATAGAGTAAACAACACAAAATTTATAAGAATAAAATGTATAAATACTTCTTGTTTTATTTTAATAGATTGACCTACTTGACATTATATATAGCAAATTTCGCCCAATTACTTTGTCTTATTAAATATCATTTTTCCCAAAACTACCTAACTCTGGTGCATAAATCTATTCTGCTTTGCTAATATTCTAGTAGGTACTATAATATACCAAAACATTTTCTGGGCTTATATTTGCGATAACTTCTGAAATAGTCTAATATTATTAATAGTCTAATAATAGCAATATTCTCTATCTAACAAACGAATAGCTTAGAAAAATTTCTAACAATATTTTGAAGGCTTAAATGTTTATAAAAGCTTTCTTTTCAGTTTAGTAACAAAATTTCATTTGAACCATAAAAGTACCTATACAAATTTTATTGCACCTTTCTAAGTCTAAAATTGAATAACTAGTACTAGTACGGTATAAAGCCTAAATTAAGGCTAAGAGAAACATTATGAATGAAATGTGTACATTTTCATATAGCAACTAAGATCACTATGTATTATTACATAAACATACGAAAAAGAGTACTTAATTTCTTTATCTCAAATTTTTTACAGCAGTAAATTGTGTGGGTATAGTTAACAATATTTAGCAGTAGTTATTCGGCGCAACGTATTCGTTCTAAGCTTCACAGAGTAAAAACTTAAAAAAAAAAGAGAAACTAACCCGCCTTTTGACATCTTTCTCTTTTACGGAAGCCTTTACCTTTATTTTCATTTCTATTTACAGAATTTTAGATTTTATTGTAAACATTTATATATAAACGGTTAACAGATAAACATATGGAGTGATTAATGATACATTTATAGTTTTAAATGGTGTTTAGATGCGGCGTGCGAGAGTTCAATAAACTTGTAAGTCAGGTCGGTAGTGAGGCCTTTTAGAAATGTCATTATTAGTTATTGGTATTTATAGCGAATGTTTAGTGTATTTTAGCTAACTTTGTGTGTTTTATAAGTGTAAAACGAACTGATGGATAACCAAAACCCGCAAGAAAGAACTGTTCCGATACAATATGTGCGTTCGAGAGCTTTTCGTCAATTTAAAAATCCACCGCAGCCTCATATGTGCATACAAGATACAATAAAGGATACTACAGAAAAACTATATATTAACGTGCTGGGATGGCAGAAAATAGCTAATCCTAAACAATATTCAGATCCAATACCATTGTACGGTGGTATGCAGGTAACTAATTAATATAAACCTAATTAGTACCGCGAACCAGTATTAAAGTGAATATTTAAAGTCATACTCTAATTTTAATATAACTGTCCCTTTAATATGACATTTTATATGTTTATAAAATGTTTTCAATGTATAGGTACATCAAGGGTGTGGGCCAAACAGTAATAGACCACCGCTGCTAGTTTTTGCAGTTATGGTAAATCCAGATATATTGAAAGCTAATGGAAAAAATGCTTCAAACCCAACGGTAAATATGAATGATAAATTAACATTATTTATCCTCTTTTTCATTAGTTAATAAATAATCATCATAATAATAAAGCCTCATTATTCTGACAGTTAATGATTTAACAATATACAGTGCAATAAAACCTATTTAAATTTCATTGTATGTTTATCTTATTACAAAATTCTTTTCTATCTCTTATCAATTAAATCTATTGCATGCCTTACACTTAGCTTCCCAATCACTTTTTATCAGTATCTATATATATTTACCATAACTACATTAATATATAAAATTAACAACACTTAAAGTTTCTTTCAGCCACTTTGACAATATCACTTTCTCATTGTTTGTATTGTTGACCTCTCTGCCATTTTCTGCTGTTTCATTTGTTGCTTTTATTCTATGGAAAGCATTTGTACAGTTTTTATAAAAAAAGTTGTGTATTCTAAGTGGAAGAGGCACCTCTGACCACAGGTACAGTGACCTAAATCAAAACAATTGACTCATTACACTTTAGGTTTTGATTATGTGGAAAATAAAGTTGATAAATTGAAGATTGAGGGTGTATGCATTATTTCTCCTAATTTATAAATCATTACTTATGGTTGAAACTCATAAACAAATATTTGAATTCCAGGATCGTGAAGCCCTAGTTAGTCTTTTATGTGATTTTGTAGAAGCAATGAATCCTGGTCTAGTACTAACAAGGAACCCAGTTATATTGAAAGATAGAGATTTGGCTGGAGAACTGAAAGATGTATGGCTTGCGGTACAAAACAAACGGGAAAGGGAGAAAGGCTTAAATCAGGATGTTATGTATAAGGTAGGTGTCATTTGGTGTTTTTAAAATAAATAACATTTATTATTGTAATCTGTTTACATAATAATAAGCAACTGTTATGTTTGATACAATGTATCCATGGTTTATTTTTATATCTTGGTGAGACAGTTCATACTGGTGTCTCACTCCATCCTGGTATATCTATTTTTTATGGCTGCTAAGACAGTTATGACTTTTCAATCTTCTGTATTTAAGGCCTTGATCCCCATTCAACTGAAAAGTGAGCTCATTAACATGTTGTGATAGTCTTTTATGGTAAGGGTTGCTGTACTATGTTATCTCCTCTTTAACTGTTGGTAATTTTAAGTCCATATATATATAATTTTGTTACTAATGAACGGAGGGGTGTTGTTTTACTGTTGCTGTCTGTGCCCCATAGTTTAAGCCATAAGTCCATATTGCTTTCAGGATGGCTTTGTATACTGTCAACTCTCTCTGTGTACTCATTTGTGAGTATTGTCCAATTAACCAGTGCATAACTTTATATCTAGCTGCTTGCGCTTAGTCCATATATGTTTGTTCCATGTTAGTCTTCTGTCCATACTCAAATAATTTGCATTGTCATCTTGCGGGATTTCACCATTGTTCAGTTTTATTGGTAGACATGTTTCCATTCTGAGCTTAAAAGTTATGATATTTGCTGGTATTCTGATGCAGCTGTAAGATTTTTTCTATTTTAACACAGCAGTGGCCACTGCGGCATCTGCATATATTGCAACCATGGTTTTATCTGTAGTTGGGAGGTTGACAGTAAAAAATGATGTAGAGAATTGGACCCAGTATACTTCCTTGATCTCTATCTGCCACAAATCTCATCCAGTATGAATTTGTCGAATGTCATCCTCCCACCACCAGAGAAGACATCCTCGCTTCCTTGTGCACCCTCTTGGGTACCCTACAGTGACCTGTCCAGCCCCAGTTTTAAGATGTAAACCACTTTGGCTCTGCTGCATATTACTGAGTTTCTTAATGTATCTTTACAATTAACTTTAAGCTTGCTCCTCTCCATAGCTTGTTGACACTTAGACAGTTGCTCTCTGTGTTCAGCTGTGAGAAACCAGGTCTCACTAATATATGATAGACATGGAAAGATACTAGTGTTAAATGTTTTTGTTTTTATATGTTTATTCAGTGCTTTGTTTTTCATAATCTCTTTCAGAGATTATGAAAAACAAAGCAATTTTTTCCAGCCATTAGCAATTCTCCTGTTAACCTCTTTTGACGTTGCAATTTTTTGGGGAGATTATCTGGCCCAGATGTACATAGTCTTGCACATATTCTAGTGTTATTTCCATGTTTGTTGTCCACCTCTACTGTGTTTGTCATTACTTTAATTTTATCAATATTTACTTCAAGTCCAACTTTGCTTTTGTTTGCTAGGGATTATCATCATCATAGTTAATTTGTTGGGATTTTCCTCTAAAAAAATTATATCATCAGCAAACCTTAGATGATTTAGTTGGTTCCATTTATATTGAGATCATATTCATCCCAGTCCAGTTTTCTAAAAACAGTTTCTAGCACAGCATTAAATATGTCTGTAGACTTTGGATCTCATTGTCTGACTCCTCTATGCAAAATGGTTCACCATATGCTTCCAATTTTATGTGGCTCTTGCTCTTTAAATACGTGTTTCTTAAAATGTTAATGCAAGAATGATTTAGGTTGTCACATGCCTTGGAAGTAATCTATAAAAGCTATGGTTTCTGATATTCATTGTATTTTTCAAAAAAAGTCTGTTCTACTGTGTGGATATGATCAATTGTGCTGTAGTGCTTTCTAAAACCTGCTTAATCTATGGGCTGATATTATTGTAAGGTTTTGGTTATTCTTTCTGAGATATTTTTTTATATATACAGTATATAGTGTCAAGCTAAAAATAAAAATCTCTAGAACTTAGAAGTCTAAGAACAACAGAACTAAAGAACTTACTGATGCTTTACTCACAATCACTTATAAAAAATAGTAAATCTATGTAGTGAGTGGCGGAACTTAATACCGTGGTTTGTTACCAAAGCGAGGAATCCCCTAGTGAGATCCCCTAGAATTGAAACCACATCCTTCGCGTTTCCGATTTAATTTGTAGAGATTTGAATAAAAAATATATATTCCAGGTGTACGACATCGACGGCATCGGCAACGAAGACGTAAACGAAGATGACCAAACAAACAACAAAAATGGGAAACTCGACAACGGTTCACCAAACCGAAGCACTGACAAGAAACCAGTTAAATCATCTAAACAAATTCTCAAAAATGCCGGTCAGAAATCAGAATTTGATTCCGGAATGAATAATTGTCAAATTAATCAGAATAACTCGAATAAAGATAGTAAATGCGATGACAATACGACATACTGTACGCCTGTCTATGGACAGATAGTGTCTACAAGAGAAAATCACAATCAAATAAACGAAATACAACAGAAATATTCTACGAATGAAACGACCAAGCCTTCTAGTTCATTCAGAACAAACAAAATGGAGGATGCCAAGAAAAAAAATAATAAAAATGATAAAAAAATTAGTAATGGAAAGTCACATTTTGACTTTTTCCCTGTTTTCGATAACAAAGTTGGTACAGAGGATAAGTTAGATATAAAAAGTGATGATACTAATATTATAGATCCAATGAAAAAATTGGCTTTAAAGACTGATAATAATTTTTGTGATAATAAAAATAGCACTATCAGTTCGTTTAGTTCATAAAGAATAAAATGTGGTTTTTTGTATGGAACGGAACCTATGCTTATGATGGCTGTTTTAAGGTGGGCTAGTCATAGACAGTGTTGTGTGAATTTTATATTGAAAGAAAACTCAATTTGTTTTATCTGTCCTTTTGACACGACTGTATGGTTTCTTTTTTAATATGTCACTGTCATAAAATTTTCTTTTTTGTGGATTAGGTGTCATTAAAAATACTATGCTATAATTAAAAATGCAATATTTAAAAGAGCTATTACGATGATTAATTTAAATAATAATATAATGGTTTATATTCCTAAGACATCATAACTAAAAAAGTTTTTTTTTATCATTTAATAAATTTTTTTAGCTTCTTACTTATTCAATAAAAATATTCCACACAATTTCAGATTTTTAAAAAAAAAATAAACTGGTAATTCCATAAAAACATCAAATTTTTATTTAATCACCAAAATGATTTTTATAAATAAATTTAAAATTTAATTGAATAAATATTTAATTATGACAGTGACATTATAATAAATATATGTTATTCAAAACATTGTTACTACAATGTTAAACTTGTCTAAATCCCGTTTTTTTTTTAAGAAATCGTTTCATTGTGAATGAATACAATTTTAAGGTTGTGTGTAATCTTATATTAATACCCTGGTTTTTTTAGAATTCGTATTAAAACTATGAGAAAAAAAGTGACTTAACTAAAAATCGGAATTTTTACAGTCAGCTTATGACAGTAATTGCAAAAGTTGTGGCGTTCGATTCCCACTCGGGGAAATGAATTATTTTTCCTCGCTGTGGTAGAAAGACAGCGTGGCGTTGAATTCCGCCACACCCGACACAATGTCTTTAAATTTGAATGGTGCACGGGGAACAGAGTACCGTAACACTATATTTCCTTTGCCTACCCTATTACGAGCGGGATATAGCATGAATCAAAAAAACTGGCAGTTTTTGAGTTACGTCACTTTTTGTTCTTATATGTGATGCTTAACACTGTATGTGTGTTTGTATGTATATTGAAAACTAGATGTTTTTTGTATAATGCTATATGAAATTTGATTGTTGCCAATTTTATAAAGCAAAATTTGACATATGATAATTTATTATTATTATTACTATAATCTAAATTTTTCATGACAGTGAGAGCTAATTTTGTGCTATTGAAATATTTTTTCAGCATTTTTTTTTCATTTAATATAAACTTATGCATTTGACTGCACTGAAATATAAGTAAGTTCAAGTGTATAAGTTAGATTCTTCTTAAAGTATGTTAATGACACATTTGTTAATAAACAAACAACATATTATATGTAATATTTTTTTAAAAACGGCCCAAAAAATATATTTAATTATAGGTAAAAAAATATGACATGTCAAGGATGGCTTCAAAAAATTGGCTAATAAATTATTCTTAACAAAAACTGACTACTAAGATGAAGGTCATTTGATCAATACCTTTACAAAATTTTTTGTTTCCATTCAATTCAATCAATTGTATATTTAATTGTATATATTTAAAAATAATGTAAAAGTATGTTTATTAATTATTGTGTTGCAGTCTTCTGTAAAAATATTTGTTAAAACTTTTTAATTTTTCTAAGAGATGTTTAGATTTGTATTATTTTTTTAGAATTTTTTTCATTCCTCAGTGAGAAATAACACTTTGAAAATGTTAATAGTTTCTACCTTTTTTCCTATTGAATAATAAAAAAAACTTTTTTCTTATACATTAGCTCTCATTGGTGAAATTTAAATTCTTTAACAAACGTTTTGCATATAAAATGATCTCTTAATAATTAATTATAGGAATATTGTTATGGATGTTTGTCATTTTTATATTCCAATACAGGGATGTTATGGAACATTGCGGTTATGTATGCGGCTCCGGATATCAAATTTTTGCTGATGTAACATATAGATCTGGATAAAGATATGGAAATAAGAACTATTGTTCAACAATACTTTGTATCGTTTTCGGATATTAAATTATTTATTACTTTCGTATAGTTTTGATTACGGAAAAGTCTAGTCTTTTAGGGTTGTAGAATTTCTAATATGAATCGAGATATGGGTATAAGAATATAACTATGTCGGTTTTGGTTACCAAAAAAATATTTTATCGGTTTTGCTTTCGTTTACCGATATATTAGATTTTTGGAAAAATATTTTTTAAAGAATCCATTATTGATAGCCGTGCTTTTACATTTTGTATCGGTGTTAGCTGCTTGTGATATTTGTCGGTAATAATTTTTTTGTCAACTTCACGCCTTATCCCGCACCCAGCAGGATTGGCAGAAGGAAGTGTTAAGTCGTTGCGTTTCTCATTTCCCGCCGAATTCTGGAGACATTGCGCCACGCTTTGCCTCGACACCAAAGCAAAGAAATTATTTTTTTTTACCTCACAACACACACTTGCGCCCCTGTGCCACGACTGGCTATAATTCGATTTCTAATAAAAAAAAAATCTGTGTTTAGGCTGTCATGCATGAGGTCTGTGCTAGAGTCAGTTTGGTCATAAACGCGTCAGTTGTGTGGTCCATTACCACCCGAAGACTTGGTTTATTTTAATTTCCTCTCTGATATTAAGAGAAGCCAGGCCATTTTGAGGCCAGTCGTGGTGCAGCGGCACGAAGTGTGACTGTTAAACCGACTGGTTGTGGGTTCGATCCCCACTTGAGGAGATGAAATATTTACTTAAATTTATATTTGTATTTCTTCGCTCTGATGTCGAGGCTAATCACGGCGTTGAGTTCTGCCACTCAACACGCAATGCCTCCAGAAAACGGCAGAAAGTGGGGAACGGAGTGTCTTAACATTACGTTCTCTCTGCCTACCCTGCTGTGTGCAGGATACAGCGTGAAGCTGATTTATTTGATATTAAGACAAGGCGCGCTTTGATTTCTGCCAGTTAACACGAAATGTCTCTTAAATTGAGTGGTGTGTGGGCAACGGAGTCTCTTAACACCTTGCTATGTGGGAGTCAGCATAAAGTTTTCGTTCGTATCGTTCATTCTTTATAACTTTACGATTTATTTAACTTAACGATTACGATTACGGATAGTTTTTTTTTATTTGAAATATTCAATAGCTTCGGTTACTGAGCTCCGTAACATCCCTGTTCCACGATAAATCACTGCCAATGACGTTCACAGTCACCACACGATATACTTGGTTTTCCTCCCTATTTTCATACATTTCATTTACATTTATGTATTTAATATACATTTTTATTTCAATAAAAATGTGATAATATAATGATATTGAACAATAATTTTGCTCAATTTACAAGAAAGATCTTGTGGTTTGAGGTGCGCGGGTTCTTATTCAGACTTCACATGAAGATACAATATAATTTTATTATGTAATCTTTCAAAATTTTTATTAGTTTTTTTTATAGTGCTTTCGGCCAACTCTAAAACTCTTTCGTGCTTTGGCAAGTCACTCGATAGATACTCTGAGGTATCTACTAGCTTGGCGAATGTTAATAATTATTAGAAATACCTTATTTTCGGAGTTGTCCAAATGCACCTTTATATTATAAATAGTATTATTTACGTATTTAATACACATTTTTCAATATATGATTATATAATGATAATAATATTGTTATTATGTATGCTCAATTTACAAGAAAAATCTTGTGATTTGAGGTGTGGGTTCTAATCCAGATTTCATATAAAATATACTTTATAACATTCATTTTTATTCTGTAATCACCCAAAACTTTTATTATAATTATATTATGAATAGTATTATTACATGTTTGTTATATAGATTATAGAAATAGTTTACACAGATAATAATTAATAAGTTTTTTCTATTATGTGCAATTTTAACTCCTTTTGTATATTCACCTTGTAATTTTTTTTCTTAAAATCTTTTTTATAACTTACTTAATAGATATTTTATTAAATGTTTTGCTGTGTCCTTTCTATTTGTTTATAAAAGACAGAACTCCTATACTGGTAAATACTATGTTTTACTAGTAGTAAATCTTAGGAATGTAAAAATATAGAAATGTTCTTTTTATTATAAAACAAAAAAACCGAACCAACACGAGTCGGACTCGCCTACCGAGGGTTCCGTACAAAAATTATAGATCTCGAGCTTTTTCTGAAATTCAAGCTTAGCTTAACCAGAGCCCTTTCATGTGACACCTCATTTGAACTACCGGCTTCAATATTAAATTTTGCCCCTTTTTAAGTGTATAGTACATAGTTTTCGATTTTTTTCGTGAACTACTACTACCTGTAGATGCCAGCTGCTAAATTTCATAATTCTAGGTCAATCGGAAGTTCCTTATTAATTTTGATCCCGATCATAGCGTCGAAATACGCATTTTTTGTGATATAAACGACCATGTCTTTTTTTTTCAGTAAATGTAGAATTACGATTTTTTCAGGTAATTAAGGGACCGTATATGATTTGAATTTAAAACTCGATATCTCCTAGCGTTATTAAGATAAAAGCCCTTGATAGATAGACAGATGGAAGAATAACAAAATGATCTTATAAGGGTTACTTATTTCCTCTGAAAACAACCTTAAAAAACAACCTTAATTGCTAAAACTTAGAATATCCCAAAATGGTAAAATTACATTATCCGAAAAACCCATTATTATTTTAAAAGATCCGCACACCTATTATCTCTTTTGACAAATCTTTAGATTTACTGGTAAAACCTAAGATTTATCGATACATTAATGTATATATATATATAATACGTGCAAATATGTGCGATTAAATAACAGGGACTTATCAGACATTGATAAATAATAATTTTAATATTTTTTGTTATATTATTTTATTATGCTTATTTTTGTTCTTCATATATAAGATTTATATATAATGTATAAGAATTTGTAAAATGAATGTTTTCTAACTAATTATTATGATTATATTTTTTTGAAGTCTTTTTTAAAATGTATATTGTAATAAATAGTTGATGATTGTAATTTATAATATTGTTGTGTCTTTAAATATAACAATTATCAACGAAATATATTAAACTCCGATGTTCAGAACAAAATATGATATTGTAATTTTTTTATAACATAATATACAGTGTAATTATAACCATAATTTTTTTGGTAAAGTAAAAAAATGCTTATGTCAAAAAGTGGCTGATATTAAACTATAATGCCAATAAGGCTGTATAATGTTTTGCTATAGCCTGTTTTATTTTTTTATTATAATATATTTCATTGATTTTAAAAACTCATTGATTTTAGAACAAAATATAATAAGCATGTTTTATTTTTAAAATAAATAATTCATTTAAACATTGTTTTGCATTTATATGTACATATATTTTTTGAATGGTACTTTTTTAGTGTTTAGTTTTGTTTTTTTAAGAATTCCTCATTTTATTGTACCGTTAGTAGCCATTAATTGGGCAGTATCAAAAAAAATATTATGTTCCTTTCGCAACGAGAACTAAATGATATTGTATTGCCAGGTTTGAATAATTGATATTCATTATTTTTAATATTAACTCTTGTTTTTAAATCAGCATTATATTTAGTGGCTTTAAACATTTAGTTCTCATTTTAAGCTTATGTAAGTATAGATTATTTTTAGCTGACAGTAATCATTAGCTAGTCCTGTATTTGCAATATATTACAATAGCATTTATTCATTTATTAACATATAGTAAATATGATTATAATTATAGATTTATTGATTATGTATTATCTATGGAAACGCATGCTTTTTATAATTTTAAAAGTAAAATGTTACATTTCCTTTTTGTGCTATTAAATAGAAGTTGTACATTGTACCGTATTAAAGGATTTAAATGTCGGATCTCTGTTTACCTACAGTATTTAAAATTACATGTCATTTACAAGACTGGTTCTGTCGTTTTATTTCGAATCTATCTATCTGAGATATATCTTTATAGTATTGTAACCTTAGCTTAGCTTAAATTAATAAATCTATCGATGAAAAGTCGTGGTTGCACAGTAGGACAGCATTCGACTATGCGCAATGGTTGCGGGTTCGATCTCCACCTTTGTGAATAGTTATATATTTTTTACGCCCTGATAGACAAAGTTTAAGGTTTAATTTCGCTACTGAACAAGCAATATTTCGAAAAAAGGCCGAAAAACTGAGAACGGAGTGTCTTTAACACTTGGTTGCTTTTGTCAACCTTACTATGCGAGAAAAAGCATTAAGCTGCTTCATAAAATCAATCGCAGTAGAAGAGCAATATTGTGAACGTGACAGTTTTCGGTTCATTTACTTGAACAAGTTTTATTTGATCTATTGTTTAAACTATCTTAAAAATTAATTATGATAGAGAAGTGAGACTAACACCATACTGTGAGTTACATTAAAAAGTAGTATATATATTTGTTTATACACATACATATTTTTAGTTTATTTTATATTTTACTTTCTTTTTTAATCAAATGCATGAGTAAATCGTACTGAGAACGGTTATATTTGTAAGTGTAATAGGTCGTCTATACGCTTGTTCTCGGAAACCCACAAATTTCAAGTTCCTTGCGTTTACTCATTAATAGTAAATTATTTTAAGAACATGAATATCATATTAAATACTTATCTAAATAATAAACAAGTGGTCTAGACAAGTTTAACGATTAGTTTATTCTTAGCTAATTCTTTTTCAAAAATATTCGTAATTAAATTAATTTTTTTTGCTACTCTTAATAAAATAATTCTTTAAATTTTAGAAAAATAAAACGTATACGTAACTTAGAATTTAGGTTTAGCTACACAAACATCGATTACAAAAAATATATAAAAATAATCTGCATGACATTATTTTAAATTCTAAATTACATATACGTTTTATTTTTCTAAAATTTAAAGAATTATTTTATTAAAAGTAGCAAAAAAAATAGTTTAATAAAGCGAAGAATAAAGTACTGCATACTGACATTATTGTAGCCCAAAATAAACTACTGTTTATTTTGGGCTATAATAATTTTAGCATACAGAGCCTTATTCTTCGACGGTGCATCGGACGCCACGGAAACTTTAGCATTGAAGAGATGATTCTTAAATCGCATTCTCCTTATCTTAGTACATCAATCATCCTTGATATTTTTATTTACTCCTTTTAGATTATAAATGTTAATTAGTCATATACTTATATTGACATTTTGAACAAAATCTGTAACCAGCAGATTTCATGTACATTGAATGAGTTTTTAATAAAGTTCCATATTTTATATAAATTCATCATTGCCAGCAAAATGGTAAAATAAGGCAATAACTCTGCTTGAAGACAATTTTATATAAAATATGGCAACGACAAATATGGAGAATATGATTTAATGAGAATATAATGATTTTGTACCTTTCAGACTGATCTGAGGCTGTAATCCTGAATATCAGATATATTTCTAATATGGTAACTCACGCATGGTTCATGTGATGAAATTTGCGTAATGGAAAAATTATAAATGTTATTACTATTTTTTTCCATGTAGAATAGTACAAAAATAAGCTACTTGAGTGTAAGTATAAAAAGAAATCTAAAATTTAATGATTTCTATTAATATTCTCAAGTTGTTTTGATTTTTTTTTACATTTAGCTATGTTAGTAGTATTAGTTTTAACATTAGCGGGGTAGTCAGAGAGAACGGAGTGTCAAAAGCTCTGTTTTCTGCATATTTCGTCCGGTCCACTGTCACCACTCTTCAATCTATATATGCTATGCGGGGGTCCCTCATGTTTTTTGTCAACTGCGTATTGGTAAAGAGCGGATAAAATCTTAGATACATGTCCATTCTGGACATTGGAGATGTGTTCATTCCCGCAACACCGATGCTTCTCCTTTTTTGACTAATGTATGTTAAGCCATTTTTCGCCAAGCTCTAGAAGCATTGCGTGCTGAGTGGCGGAACTCAACGATGCGCTTTGCATTGATACCAGAGCGAAGAAATGAAAATGCATGCCTGACGACTGGATTTACATTCTTTATAGATTTAAATACAGTTTTAATGGAAGCTTTTCTTAAGAACTTGCTAATACTGTCTGTAACTCCCTTTACATATGGTAAAAGTCCCAGTTGTCTTTGTACGGGGGTCTTTTGATATCGCTGGAATGGAGCAGGCATATTGTTCTGATGAAGGACATTCTTCACCTATCAAAGCTTGTCCCTTAGGGTAATTAAAAGTAAGGTAATAAAGCTAATGGTAGATAAATGTGTAAGATGGCGGTGAGATTAACTATTGAAGTATGTGAGCATGGTTTCTTTGTTAGCTAGCTCAAGATCTTTCAGCCCACAAACAAAATGGTGAGAATTCCTGGCTTGTTAAGCCAGTTTATACTTCAGCGTATCAATTTGGCTTACTATTTTAGATACAGTCACTTTAGTCTTATTGTGTATTTTCGGCAACCCATACAATTTTGGACGTTTACACAGCTAGTTACGAGGGATTTAATGTCAAAGATTCTATGTTTTTTTTAATTATATATTTTTCGTTTCTTTTATTCTTCTTTTGCAACACCTACGTTTCGCCACCGTGTAGCAGCGTCAATCGTCAGCATTGCATTTTGTTCTCAAACGTGCAACTATTCTGTCATTGCACAGTCTCATCAATATATCTAAGGCATCTATAAACAGACTTTACAACAAGGGTTCGCTTATATTTCACCGGGGCGGTCTCCCAACTTGTCTTACGACCCTATCATCTTATCTATAAATGTTAAAAAAACTTCTTGGCTTAGGACCAAAAACTTGCCGTGATCCTTTCAGGCCCACAGCCTTCCTAGACTCTCGAATCTCTTCTTCATTCTTCTTGTTAATATTTTTGTAGGTATAAATTTGACTATACTAGTTATTGAAATTAATATCCCTCTAGCTTGCTGTATGTCTGTAAACCTTTGCCTTTATACAAAGGCCTGCACCTAGTTTGGGACTGATAATCGTCCGGTAACTCCCCTGTTTTTTCAGCCTAAGTTGCACAAAAACCAAAACAAGTCCATGAAGCGAGGTAGTAACTCCATCTGCTCCCGCTGCTTACCGTATTTTAGTCTTCGTATGATATTCTCAACTTCTGATATGTTCATTTCATCATCTTTGTAAATATGCCGTATCTGTTAATTGAACCAGAGACGTCATCACATATACCACAAGATTTGTTGTCACTTGCAAATTCTCGTTTGGACCTGTCTTGGAATAATTACTGGAAGTCACTAAAATCTTATAAGGGTAAATTTTATGCAACCTTACAACCTGATATTCCAAGGCGACCTTGGTTTTTCAATCAAAAATTTACTGAACGGAAAATTATAACTACAATCTATCGCTTGCGCCTTGGGCATGCGTGTACTCCAGTGCATCTAGCCAAGATCAGGGTAAGGGACGAAGGTTCTGTTTCCCATATCCTTTTCTCCTGTCCTAAACTAATTCGTCCTATCTACGATGTCCTCCCCCATAAAGTCCCTCGTCCCCTTAATATTCAGTGTGTGTTATCGTTTGTGTTTAGTCCCCTTTGTACATTCTTATGTAAATATATTAGACATAATAAAATTAAATTGTGAACTAACCTAGGTATAGATTATACTAACACTTTTTGTTGTAGATTTACTGTATATCAGCTTGTGATGTCATGTTTTTTTTTTTTTTCAGGTGGTGGTATATCTAATTAGACCTTCTATTTATATACGTTATATTTAGTCTTTTGAGTGATATTTTCTTTTGTTTTTAATTTACCAATCTTCATCGTGTCTTTTCCATTCTACGTGACATTGGCGAAATAAACTGTGCTCTACTGGCACGCCTAAAAGCCATAAAATAAGAAACAACAACAACAAAAGATAATTCACAGTGTGTAAAATTATCTCTTTTTTACAGTACCACCTCCTTCGTGTTTTCTCTACACAACGTGACATTGGCGAAGTGATATATGCTCTACTGGCATGCTCGGAACGCCATAATCAAAGAACCATACCATTTAATTGTTTAAGTAGTTAAGAATTATTTTGTTTTAATTAGTTAAGAATACCTTGTAACTTGTTATTTACTAGCATACATTGCAATAACATTGTAATAAAGGTGAGAGTGCAATAGTTTAAATTCGTTCTCAGAGGATGAGAGCTGTGCTTCATCGCCACCAAATAAAAATATACACATTTGTTGCCTTATTTCGACCTAGGCAACAAAAAAAAGGTAAATTATTATTCTAATCTTAATACGATAAATAATTTAATATTAC